>JANHFO010005779.1:45272-57282 GCA_032468095.1 Pareas carinatus | reverse complement strand
GAATATATAAGCATAATCATGATCATTTGTAGATATAGGGATATACAGGCATAATCAATTGTGTATATAAGCATAAGATACATTCATAGTCTTAAAGTAAGGACATTCATCATGTCTTGTTGTAAAGTACGGACATCATATCACAAAAAACCATTTCATCCTGTCACAAAGACACTCATCGCACTATCACTGTCCTGTTAGTCAGCCATTTAGCAGGTTGATTGATTTAGTAGGAATCAATTAGGAATTTCCTAATTTCTTGAGGAAAGTGTATGGAATTCCTCTTCATCTTCCTCATGCCCTGTGCCTTTCTCCATAGTTTCCATTTATTTACTCACAATGGATTGCACTATTTAAATATGTGGCATTGTTTGACTGAAAGGAAAAACACTAGGCCAGCAAATACTTCCCTCGTTTTATTGAGTTGGACTGCAGAATGACGCATCACTTGCAGTAGCATTGGGTGTAGAGTGTACCATGTGACAATTGCACATTTTATTTTACTATCAAAAGTGTTCATCTATTTTATTTATTTATTTATTTAGATTTATATACCACCCTCAGGGCGGCGTATCAAATTTCCTTTCCAATATTAGAAAGCTCTGTGGTGCTTGATATACATGCTCTGTATTCTTGCTTTAATCAGTTTCTCAAAATTATCAACAAGGTATACATCTATGAAGAGTCTCAATCTTCCAGGTCATGGTTGTCTCTAAGGTGCTTTTCCAAAAGGAAACTAAACTTTCTTGTTTTTTTCCTTGAAAACATTTTGCTTTTCATCCAAAAAGCTTCTTGTCAAGATTGAACGCTCTAGCACCCACATGGTTCTTCACTATCTGCTTGCAATTTTTGGGAAACGGGGAGGGAGTGTATTGGGTAAAGGGAGAAACTGACAATCTAAACCTCTGTCTGCAGACTGTGAGACTGTGCAAAACCTTCAAGACCATTTCGAGCAGGTGTGAGACTGAAGCAGACAGTTCCCATAACAAAGTGCACTTGTTTATTTGCACGTGATGAATTGAGGGGTTGACCATGAGAAATAAAAAGTTTAATTATTCAGACATTTATGTGAAAACCTCAGAGTTGGTTTAGCTTCAACTGTACCTATGCCGTGAGTTCAACAAAGATAAAGTCTTTTGGAAGTGGAATATTCCAGGAGTTTTATTTTTGGGTTCCCTAACAGGACCGTCGACACGTATTCAGTTCTGAATGAGAAGTGAGTTTTTTTCAAGGAAAAAAAAACCCCAAGAAAGTCCAGAAAATAACCTTTGGGAGAACAAGCTACATGTTGTTATAACTTTATTTCAATATGGAGCCATATTCAATAGTGGTAGAGAGAATCTTGAAGAATTCATTTGAACCAATCTTAATGCATTACAAAGGAGGGCAATGAATAGGCAGCAAAAGAGTAAGAAATGGCAGATGTATTTATACAAACATGCAAGTACGGTAATATCTGAGCTCAAAGAAAAGAAATTTGAAATTATTTCATTGCAGTTAGAAAGACAACTTGTAAAAACAAAGAGCAACATTTGAGAATTATCATGATACTCACATAAAACCTGCATATTCCAACTGGACTATTTCTCCCAGAAGATTTTTGGAGTAGTAAAGTCCAATTGTGATTCACAGCTTCTCTTAGTTGAGCTTTTTTGTCTTAGACAAAGTTATCTAAGTAACTCTCACAGTATTAGCCTGGAGTGATATAGTAATTGTTTTCATTTGTATTCACTGTGGGTACATCCTCTCCACCTTTCCAAAATCATCAAAAAAGGCAAAACATCTTCCCTTTTCTGCTATTTTAAAGATCAGCATAAATTCTCTAGCTCAGGGGTCTCCAACCTTGGTGACTTTAAGGTCTGTGGACTTCAACTCCTAGAATTCTGGGAGAATTCTGGCTGGGGAATTCTGGGAGTTGAAGTCCACAAGCCTTAAAGGGACCAAGATTGGAGAACCCTGCTCTAGCTGATCCTCTAGAGCCAGTTTGGTCTAGTGGTTAAGGCACAGGCTAAAAAAGCAGGAGACCATGAGTTCAAGTTCTGCCTTAACCATGAAAGCCAGCTGGGTGACCTTGGGCCAGGCACTCTCTCTATACCAACTCACAGGGTGGTTGTGGTGAAAATAGAAGGAGGAAGATGGATTGTATAGGCTCACCAACCCAAGTAATTTGTAAAAATAATGAAGATGGCATAGAAATGAATAAATAAATAAAAATAATCAGTCAGGGAGCTTAGGAGGCATATTATCAGATTATAACTCCCAAATTCCAGACTGGCTAAAACTTTCTGTCTAAAATAGTATATAATTTATTAAGGCACAAAACACTGTAGATGTGACTATAGGGAGAGAGGATGGATATCTTAGATATTGAGAAAACAGTACGGGTATATTCAAAAAAACAGGAGTTTGCTGATATAAAATGGAGACTGAGCCTTAAAGAAAACAATGTTCTAAGGAATGGGGCAAAACTTTGATATCCAAAACACAGGAATGAAACCAATCTGATTTATTTAATACACCTAGAAATCTAGTTAAAATAGTTTTTTTTCCCTTCCTTTCAGAAACATTCCTGAAATGGGCTGTGATTCATTCTTTCTTCTTCATCTAGATCTACCCCATGTCCTCCCAAAAAGGTTTGAAAAAACAAAGGCATTAAACAAACTCCTTCTTGTCTATTTAACCTCAAGGAGTGTTATTTATCTGATGACAGCTAGAGAAGAACATCCCAAGCCTCTACCTTTAGCTTAATGCCAACCAGAAATGAAATGAAATGCCAAGCCTGGCGTGCAGTGGGATCCCAGAAGGAGAACTGAGAGGCAACAGAGGAATGTAGGCCTATAATGCTCATTCTAAGTTCCAACACTACTGCTAAAGCCTGAGCACATCCCCAATGTCAATATAAATTGGGGCACATATCTCAGAATGTTCACTTTAGTGACTGATAAGTGTTATAGCTTTCTCTTTCTGAGACACTACCCATTGAACTTAAAAAATATGCTTTGTTTAAACGTAAATGGTGCTTTGGGAAAGACAATCTGAGATGTCTTTGATTCCTGTTAAAGCAAATGCTTTGCAGAAGCCATATTTCACATCATCCAAGAAATACAAATGCAAAGTGTGTAAGATATGATAAGGACATTCCAGTACTATGGAGAGAAAAATACTGCAGTATCTATACAACTGCTAATGAAATCAATCTGGCAGTGTTCCTGTTAGGTCTGCAATGAATTAGCACTAAACTGACGTGACATACTTTTCAACATTGGCTGTTAGTTGCAAAAACACATTTATCTTTTAAGTGAAGACAACCTACACCTTTCTTCACTGAATGTCTTTGAAATTGTGCTCTCAAATTCATGATTGCTCTGAGTGTAACTTGTCAACCCCACTGCTTCTTTATTATTGGGACTGAATTTTACTATGACTCACTGCCCTTTGATCAGCTGATATTCCCAGTTATTATCTGTCTTTGTAGGCCATTGAAGAAGATTTTGTTCTGCTCCCATCTGTCTTTGTAGGCCATTGAAGAAGATTTTGTTCTGCTCCCTTCTTGTTTAAAACAGAATTTGTTCTCTTTTTCTCCCTCCCTCCCTCTCTTTCTCTCTCTGTCTCTCTCAGTTGTAAGTTATCCATTCCCTGTATTCTACTATTATGATAAGTAAGCTGCGATGCACTCTTGGGTTTTAAGCTTATCAGTCTAGAGTGCTGCTAAAGTTAAAACGGAGCAGCCACTATCAATGGATTGTCAAAGCTTGAAATAAATGATAGCGTCCTCAGCTATGAATTTAACATTTTGTTGCAGTGGTTTTTTTTTAAAGAATAAGTGTGAAGCTATCTTGCTGGTCTAGTACAGCAACTTCAAATTGATTATTTTTCTTTAATGTGCTGCCTGATATTCATGCTTATTGCAAGCCATATATCTGAAACAGCATGTTTTTTAAAGCAAGTCAGCATGTCTGGTGAGCTCCAAAACAATCAGTCTTCACTTTGAACAGCTTGGCTAAGTCCGTAGGGGATTTAGCGTGTACCTTTTATTCCACACAACTTCTTCTCCCCCTCACCTACACGCAATAAAAAGATATCAAAATTCATAATTCTTCATGAAGTCTGCAAAAAGAAGAACCCAACAGGAAAAGAAATCCATCCACTTAAGGAGACACTGATCTTTTAAGGGACTCCAAATTCATTTGGCTTTAATTGTAGGGAGAAATTCAGGGCCTTCTTAGATCTGTCCTTCCATCCAGGTTTCACAAGTAAAATTACTATATATTTATTTTGTTTATGTGGGAAGCAGAGAAATAAGCTAGCAGCAAATTTTACCAAGTAGGTTAACTTCACGCAAAGTGACAGAGCACAGACACAACACAGAGTGAATATTAATGTCACAATGTATAGCTCATATAGGGTATGGCATGGTACGGTGTGATTTCGGTTATTAAGAGTCATCGTTTTCTAACATTTTAGAACCAATTTTTCAGCTCATTGTTCCCCCTGACATCCTTTGCCTAAGTCTACATTCTCTGGGTGCATTACACACTGTTATCCCCATCCCTGCCCATAAGGAGGCATGTACAAAAGCCCTCATTCTTGGGAGAGGAAATGAGGTTGGGAGAAGTTAGTGGAGATTTGGTTTTAAAAGCTTAGCATCATGGCTTATTAACCTCAAGAAGAAGGGTAGATATCAGAATTCCCATAAATAGACATCCACCTAACTCCAACTCCCAGCATTTGTACTATAAAACTGACTTTGGAGCAATTCTTCTTGGGTTGCAACTGAGCTACATGTTAACTGGATCAGCTGTGAAATAATAATATTGTGGAGCAATATAGCATCATGGCACAGATCTTGGGTAACTAACAATATGAACGTGGGTATGAAAGGAATCTCTAAGAAATTCAGTACTTGAAGGAAAGTTTAGACCAAGTGTGATTAAACTGCTATTGTGTGTTTGGTTGGCAAAGTGTGTTCTTTTTTAAGGTCAAAACTGTTCATTTTCTAAATGAGTACTGCTAACTGGCAATTTTTAATAGCTAATGCATACTTCCATTAGGAATCTCATTATGATTAGACAATATGAGAGTTAAGGCATGGTATTTTCCCCTTTGAAGTCTTATTTCCTCAAAGGAAAGTTTATCTGAAATTGAGCCCTTAAGAAAGTTATCATATCTGAATAGTTTGTGAAGCCCTAAGTATTCCAACTAGAACTGATTAGATCAAAGGAGGACACTCTGATATGGACTATATCTTTGTTCTCCTTCATCCTATAGGCAAGCATTTGCACAAATTAAAAACTCTTCTTTTTATGGTCTTACTTAACTTCAAAACTGCATTTGACATTATCTCACTATCGGTTTTGAGATACTTAATACCTAATTAGCACTTTGAATTCAGAAGCTATTCAGATACCATTCTCAGACTGACGTGTAACTCACTTGAAAAACTCTCTAGATCAGTGGTCCTCAACCTTTTGGACCTCAGGGACCACTAAATTCATAGTTTTAAATCCCATGGACCACTAATATGATTTGTTTTAAAAAAGATACATTTGTAAAATAATGATCAGAGAACTTCCATTTTATTAATATAAAAGACACCTATTTTATATAACAAAATTTTAAAAGCTTATTTAATTATAACAAAATTATAAATGCTTATTTAATCATAACAAAGTCTTTAAAGGTTGTTTAATTGTAGCAAAATTATTAAAGTTAGTTTAATTATTACAAAGTAATTAAAGCTAATTTAAATATTACACATTTTAAGGTGATACTTTTGTTCCTGCTTGAGAGAGAGAGAGAATGAGAGAGACAGAGAGAAAGAGAGAAAGCAAGAGAAAGGGAGAGAATGAGAAAGGTAGGGGAAGGGACAGGGGGAGGGAGGAAAGGGGAGAGAAAGAATGAGAGAGTCACACACGCACACACATACACACAGAGAGAGAAAGACACACATTTGGAGGGAGAGACAGAGAGTCCTACAGAATGAGAGAGACGGCCGCACATATACACAGAGAGACAGACAGACAGACAGACACACACACACACACACAGTGCACTGATGCTTCACTCCCTCCCGCCCCTGCCACCTTTCCCGCGCAGACTCCAGTCTCACTCACAGAACGCACTTTTCTCTTGCTGACTCCGGCTTGAGAGGGGGAAGCCAACTTGGTTGCTCCATGTACTGGCGACTGCTACTAGGCGAGGGGTGGTAGGGTTAGACACACACACGCACACACAAGGAAAGAGAGAGAGAGAGAGAGAGAGAGAGAGAGAGAGAGAGAGAGAGAGAGAGAGAGCTGGGAAACTTCGCTCTGTGTGGGGGGTGGAGGATGAGAGCAGTGCCTTTTCATCCCAGCTGCCGAGTGGAGGAAGCACGCAGGTGGGCAGGTGGCTGCGGTGCTCGGGTGGAGGGGCAGCCAAGTGGCACTGTGGAGCCTGATTGCGAGGCTCCCAGGCCAGCCAGGGTGAAAGGAGCGCAAGTGAGGTTTCTGCCACCGCCACTGCTGATTGACCGTGTTCAGAAGTGCCTGCTTGCTGGCCAGGCTGCCCGCCTGCCTTGTTCTCTTCCCAGTTCTCGGCAACTGGGGTGCAAAGGCACTGTTCTTCGCCCCTCTCCCAAAATCTGGGTGGGCTGCACGGACTCAGGTTAATAATTAATATTTGCAATGTTGCAGCACGACCACATCCAACAGAGCACCCTGCATCTGAAAAGTCTGCACCAGAGTCCCTGTCATGGCCAATTTGGGAAACCTGCCAGGCGCATTCCAGGATGGAAGGTCGGGTGGGTGTGCTGCAATGTCTGCAAATATTAATTATTAACCTGAGCCCATGCAGCTCACAGGTTGGCAATCACAGGTTTAGTAGATGTCGGCTGGCAACCCCAAGGGGGAGAGCCTTCTCTGTGGCAGCTCCCACCCTCTGGAATGACCTCCCCCCTGCTATTCAATCACCGACCTCCGGACCTTCCGCCGTGCCCTGAAGTCCCATTTGTTCGGCTTGGGATAGCCGCGCCCTGTTCTCCTGTGTTCAATATGAAATTCTTAATTAAGTGGAAATCATTTTATCGGTCTCCTGTTAAACTTTAATGTTCAGGCCTGATTTAATTTTTTTTATAATGTTCTTAATTTATATATGTATTTTGTATTTTTTAATATTGCCTGTAAGCTGCCCTGAGTCCTTTGGGAGAAGGGCGGGATAGACATAAAATTTATTATTATTATTATTGATGGCATGGGAGAAGAAGCTGTCCTTGTGTCTAGTAGCTTTGGTTTGCAATGCCCTATAGCAGTATTCGGAGGGAAGAAGTTGAAACAGATTATGTCCAGGGTGTGAGGGGTATGTAATTATTTTCTTAGTCCTCTTTCTTGCTTGTACAGTATATAGGTCTTCAATCAAGGGAAGGTTTGTAGCAAAAAAAAATTTGCAGTTCTAATTAGCCTTGAAAGTCTGTGTTTATCTTGTTTGGTTGCAGTGCCAAACCAGGCAGTTATTAAGGTGCAGATTACAGATTCAATGATTTCTTTGTAGAACTGTGTCAGCAGTTCATTGGGCAGTCTGACTTTTCTGAGTTGTCTCAGAAAGAAAATTCCTTGTTGTGCTTTTTTGATGACATTTTGTCATTGTTAGCTAATCATTCTAGGTTTTGGGATATGAAATTAAAGAAAAAGAATGAAAGAGGAACTATTATCTTTTTCCTGATCTGCATTCTATACAGTTTTTAAGATAATAGTAGCCTTCAAATGTTTCTACAATACAGAATTATATAGTTTGAAACATTAGCAGCTGCACCTAGCTGCAATGTTGTCAAAATTATGACTTGCTCAGTGAAGTCACAGTGCAAAGCTCACCCTTTCATATGACAATACCTATATGTCATGACTTCATTACATACATTTTGTCACCTGCTCTCTGTTGCCTCTCCTGCAGATACCTGGAGCTGGAAAGATACTTCTAAGTTATCAAATGCAATGAAGCAATTCACATCCCTGACTAGCAACTATCCAGTCTTTGCTTCAAGATATCGAGAAGGAGATATCTGTTAACTCTTTAGATAACCCTCCTGAATAAGAGATGAATAGGTTAAAGAGGTGTGAACAATGGTGCTGAGGACTTGGCATTGTTGGCCTGGAAACACACCTATTACAAAATGTAATATTGAAATGATGGGTCAATTGATTATTATTTTGGTGTAGTGAAAATCTAATTTGGCCAAAGCAACAAAATAAATATGGTGATTCTGTCACCACAGTTTCTGAACTGTGAAAACTAGAAGCCACAGAGATTTTCTTTAATTTGTAACTGAACTTTTCATTACTGTTTTAATATATTACATCAAGATTATCATTGCTACACATATTAAATTGTCAAAGATGCTTCTGACCTCCTAATGGGAAACCAGTTTCACAATCTGAATACTTTTCTTTATATTGTAAGAACCAATTGTAATTGCAATATCACACTGATGGAATTACAAGAGGGTTAATTATGCTTTAGTTTATCTTTAGTTTCAAGAGCATGTTTATATATTAAACTGATATTAAACTGATATGGTGATAGCAACATGAATTCTGGAAACCCTCAGCCAAAAGTCATTCCACTTTCATAAAAGGAATTTTGATCTTCAATCTTGAAATACAAACTTATGAATATACTCAGCTTAGTATAGTGAGTCTGCCTGTAACACCAGGATATGCCGAAGGTCTTTGACAATAACTTTCAAGAATGTCATTCTGTACATTGGCAGTGGAATGTGGATAACAATCAGTCTATTCTACTTTAAGTTCATGAGAATTTGTTTTCAATCCATGTTCTAGGAAGTAATAACAGGCAGTCACTATTTCCAGTTTCCTGCTTGCTTTTTGAACTTGCATTATATATTATGTATACACGGTCACATGAAAACTATATATCTTACTTACCATTCTTCCCCCTTTTTTGTGTGAAACGTGCTGCATTGATGAAGGGTAAAAAGTTTGTTTGTTTGTTTTATTAATAAAATGTATATACTACCATGCATCTATATTATTATTTTGTAATAATCATAATTCTATATAACCAATTTCCCAAGTCTATTACTGGGAGAAATTCAGAGCTACCACTAATAAGATATACTGTATCTCTCATTCAGATCTGCAAAACAGGAAATAAGCAAACTAAGCAAAATCATCCTTAGGTTGATGAAAGACTTTGAAGAATTTGAAACCAAGGTGACCTATGGAAAGCTACAAAGAACCAACACTGGATGGAACCAATAGAGGAGGTAGCACCCGAGTCTGGCAAAAGCTGGAAAGTACAGAAATCATTGAGTAGACTGTGGATGAGTACAACAAGTTTCAGAGACACTCTGAACATATGGAGCTGGTGGCTTTTGCCCTTTGCGATTGTGGTGACATGCAGACAACAACACATATGTATACCTGCCCTTTGTGTCCTGATTAGTGTACACTTGAGTGTCTCATGGCAGCGTAACACAATACAATTAATGTTGGTAGTTTCTGGACAAGTGACCAGTGTAACCTGTACATATTTTAATCTTATATTTTATATTTTATGTCATATAGTATCCCTTATTTTAGTTGTGATTCTTCTGACATGAATAAACAAACAAGCAACCTATGGAATTCTGGTGCAACTGGATGTCCATGCAGAATCTGTTCGTTTGCATGGGGTGATCCTGGATAACCTTTAAATGTTCTGCAACTCCCAGAATTCACAACCATTAATGACACTATTAGAGTATCCTGGAAATAGCTCTAGAATCTGAAAGGTGCAGGTCCTGGAAATATGGACGTTCTTGGTTTTTTGGTTTGTTTGTTTGTTTTAAAAACTCTAGCATGCAAAATGTTGCAGAAACTTTGAGGGAAAGTATTTGTTGGTTCTAAGCTTGTTTTTGGAAATATAGTCTTACTTTGTAACCATTAATAGCAACTGTTGATAGTTCTCCCTTGGGCTTCCCAAATAGCTACACAAAATAGTTTTGCTTGATTCCAAACCTGAGGGAATCACTGAGTAATGGAGATGTATGGTAGGGAATAATTTATCTCCACTAGCAGTTTTTAGTAGGAAATGAAAATATATGGAAACATTCAGTGCTTCACTGGTCAAATAGATCATCTGTGCTGTGATATTCCCATGGGCAAGCTCAGCAGGAGCACCAAAGTTTCTATGCAGTGGGGCTGGGGGAGAAGAGAGCTATGAAACAGCAGAGTTGAACTAAACTTTCAGAGTTTATTTGATTATTTTTTCTAATACTCTTTGCTACTTACCTAGTGGTACCTGTAGGAATATATTTATAGAAATGGAGATCATAATTTAGTCTCAAACAGGGTAAGAAACCTGTATATGTACCTCCTGATTCATTTTTGTATCTTCAGAATCCATCCAAGTTTATGCTGTCGCAATTTGGAGATATAATGGCATTTACAAAACTGAGTTTTTGTGTGTTTGTGCATAAATAAAGCTAAATAGGCATAGGAGATGTACACCACACTGAATATATCTACAGTTATTTCCTTTCTAACATTCTATAAATGGAACAAAATGCAGAAAATTTCAGCCCTCCTATTTACAGTTCTAACATCACCACTGTATCACATATTCCTTGCAATCCTCTTAAATCCATCAAAAATGACCAAAAAGGTGATCCAAGACTGAAAAAAAGTTCTGATTTGCAGTAAGTGAAAGTGCAGTAAAGAATCTCATTATATACAAGGGACTTTTTTTTCATCAGTCTTTCCAGACAAAATCAATACATCCTACCAAAGCAAATGATTGGGAACCAGATCCTGGGATTTTCAGTCAAAGATCTCATGTCAAGTCTAATAACATATTTGAGGGAAATTCCCAGTAATAAAAGGCAGATTGGATGAGACTTCAAACAAGACAAAACAAAACCTTTTGGGAAACATTTCTGGCAAGCGTATGAAACTCTCATGAATATATAATCAGGTGATCTTCACAAAATCACTTCAGTGAAAATAGCAGTGCTTGAGGCATAAATAAGCAAAGGAGAAGACTTCTCTTCTAATTGCAATATCTTCAAAAGAATTTCTAATAAAAGACATATACAACAAAAAATAGCACATCTCAGTTACTTGGGATTAGAGAGCTGAATCTTTAATATGAAGAAGACTTGATGATGAAATATCTATCTCAGTTTCATCGACGGCCGCATCAGCATTAAGTCTGCCCTCAAAGGGCCAGTCGCATGGAAGGCTATGTACACAGGTAGTTCTCAACTTACGTTTAGTGGTCATTTAGTGACCAAAGTTACAACAGCGCTGAAAAAAGTGACTTATGACCATTTCCCACACTTATGACCATTTTCCACACTTATGACCATTTTTCACACTTATGACCATTTTTCACACTTATGACCATTGCAGCATCCCCAGGGCCATGTGATCAAAATTTAGATGCTTGGCAACTTACTCATCTTTATGACAGTTGCTGTGTCCCAGGGTCATGTGATCATATTTTTTGGGTTTTTTTGTTTTCTTTTTTTTGCAATTTGCTTTTATTTTCAGACAAACAAACACATGTACAAACATACTTACATACAGTACATAGTCAAAAGCAGAAGTCAAGCTCATTGCATAATAACTCATTACATAATAATTCTTCCTATACTTACATTACCCCCTTTGTTGTCTTATCTCCTCCTGTCCCTCTTCTCTTCTCTTCCTTCTTCACTGATTATATTTTTCCAGGTTCCAGTCTTCTCTCTAAAAAAAGCAAAGAGAGAAGATCGAGGAAAAGAGAGCAGATCGAGGGGAAATTGCCAGCAAGGAGTCAGGGGATAAAGGGAGCTAAAAATATATTCCCAAAGCTAGAAATGAAATTCGATCATGGAAACTTAGGCCCAAGAAAAGCCGAGGCTAGTGGCACTATGCTGGAGGGTAATGTGAGGAAATTATTTTGTGACCTTCTGACAAGCAAAGTCAATGAGAAAACTAGATTTATTTAACAATCAGGTTACTAACCTATCAACTGCAGTGATTCACTTAACAACTGT
>JANHFO010005779.1:22155-34079 GCA_032468095.1 Pareas carinatus | reverse complement strand
ACCCAATCGGTTCAGTACTTTCCGGGATCACTTACCAGACACAAACGTGCCTGCATTTTTATATATATAGATATAATGGATGAAATTTGGGCTACAGTTCGCAACTTTACAAGCTTATTATAGTGAATTTGCTCCTATCAAGACATCTTACAGAAAATGTGCTACAGCATGTTAAGCATCAAAGCGGTGCACTAGTTTATGGTTCAGAATATTGTGCATTCTCACATAAACTGAGTTAATTCCATGAGTTGCCCATTAGTTTGTTATACAAACATACCTGCACACATTTCTCTTACTTGAAAATAACAGTTTCAAAATGTATTGCTCTTATTTTTCAAATCAGGTCTGTGGCGGTTTTCCACTAGTAAAACCAGTCCTTCCAACCACATGATTGGTAGTAGGCAGAGAAGAGGAGACCAATGACGAAATATGCACCACTCACTGGTGTAGTGGCATCTGTTCCCAAAATGCAAGTATGAAAGATCAAGGCTTGTGCTGTCACGACATGGTATATACTTTTTGTCCTTTTCTGGCCATTATAATTTGTATTACAATATTTATTCTTCCAAATCATAATTCTCCAAATATGTTGGATTACAAGTCTCATCCTTCCCAATCTCAATTCTAACTGTAAGTAGAACCTATCAAGAGTACCTACAATTTGGGGGGGGGTCAAAAAACCAGACAGATACATAAATCATTCCTTCTAGTAATTGAAGCAGTGTCTCAACCTTGACCACTTCAATATGTGTGGACTTCAATTTCCAGAATTCTCCAACCAACAATGGCTTGGCCACATATCCTAAAAGTGACTGAGAAACACAGAACCAGAAATGATAGCTATTCTAGAGCAATTAATATAATCAAGTACAGGTAGTCCTCAATTTACAACAGTTCATTTAATGACTGTTCAAAGTTGCAACAGCATGGAAAAAAGTGGCTTTAACGGTTTTTCACACGACTATTGCAACATCCCCATAGTCATGTGATCAAAATTCACCCGCGAGGCAACTGATTCATATTTATGATGGTCACAGTGTCCCGAAGTCATGTGATCATTTTTTGTGACCTTCTGATACAACAAAGCCAATGGGAGAGCCAGATTCTCTTATCAGCCCTGTTACTAACTTAAGAACTTCTGTAATTCACTTAAACAATTGTGACAAAAAGATAAAATGGGGCAAAACTCACTTAATAAATACCTCTCTTTAGCAACAGAAATTTTGGTCTCAATTGTGGTCATAAGTCAAAGACTACTTGTGTTATACTCTTGATCATGGGAGTTGAACTGTAAATAACAGTGATTAGATTGGGGAACAAATAAAATATACTGACAAGT
Organism: Pareas carinatus; assembly: GCA_032468095.1. NCBI lineage: Eukaryota > Metazoa > Chordata > Lepidosauria > Squamata > Pareidae > Pareas > Pareas carinatus. The sequence continues at coordinate 32,740 of JANHFO010005779.1, read as the reverse complement.
ACTATTGTGAATTAAATTCTTCAGCTATTGTTAAGGAAAATATGTCGGGAATGGTTCTGCTTTTCAAATTTGTATACTTAGTATGTTGGGAACAGGACATAAATCTCCTTATGAGATCTTTTTCATGTACTTTATCTTTGTTACTCTCACTCGCTCTCTCTGTGTGCATTGTTCTCCATAAGAGGATCTTGACTTCCTGAAAGAACCACAAATTTCCCCTAGGAGCTACCATGTTTTAAATCAAAACAAAAGCTGGTAATCTTGAGTCTGACTAATTCTGTAATATTTTAATAAGCTCATTTTAAGTTCTTCAGAAACCATCACCTTTATTCAGCAATTCATCAAAACATCTTAGGGAAGTTTCTAGCTAGTTGTCCCTCTTATTAATGTCAAAGAAAGAAGTAACTATGAGTCAATGCCTGTTTAACCACAATGAACATTCTTCACATTATCTGGCATTTAGCTCAAACTATGGGGTCCTTGGTGCATTCTGAGCTTGATTGCTTTTTTGCAGACCCAATTAGGTAACATCATGCTAGAAGTAAGTAAATTGGCTCTCTGGTGTTCTGGGTGGTTCCTTGATTAGGCTGTTGTTTACTCTTTCATTGATAGTCTAGTGTTAATCCTTGGTTGCAGTATTGTTTATGCTTGATTGTCAATCTAGAGTTAATCCAAGATCCAAGATTTACCCTAGATCAACAATCAAGCAGTAAACAATACCCCCCAATCAGGGAACCACTAAGAAAACATCCATCAAATGTACTATTCACTTGTATATGAAGAGAGAGCAAACCCCAGTCCCTTGTAGCATTGATAATGTTACCTAGTCAGGTATGAAACGTCTGCAAGAAAACAACCAAGTTCAGAGAACAAGGACGCTACAGTTCATCCCTGAGCTATAAATATTCTCTTCTATTGGTATCTAGCTCAAAATCTGTCAGGCAGTTCCTACTTACACACCATCTCAATTGTTGCTGGTGTGAACAAGCCTTCTCCAGTTCTCACAGTTATGTGCATGTGACTGAAGTCAATAATGCTTGTCACTAGAATTACATCATAGTTTTTGATACACAGTTATAATGCAGTTTAAATGCTCCAGATGTTCATATAACTCAACTCCAAGTACGAAAACGAAACAAAAATGTGTGCATAGATTCTTTTAGTGGTTCCCAAAGTGGGCGGTACCACCCCCTGGAGGGGCGGTGGGATGGCTTAGGGGGGCACTAGGAGGCAAGGGGTCAGCAGGGAGGCATTAAGAGGCAGAGGGCGCTGGCCAGAAGGTGCGAGGGCACAAGCCTCCCTGCACATAAGGTGAAGCAGGAAAGCCGGCTTTGGAGCACTGTCCTTACCTCGACGCGCTACCCCTGCTGCTGTTACTTCGGAAAAGCAGCGAGGCTTTTGTGCTGCGCCTTGTGCTTCTTATGCACTGGGAGGCTTGTGTTCATCCCCGCGCCTTCTGGACAGTGCCTGGTTCTTGCCTCTGACGGGGGGGGGAAGCGGGGTCATCTCCAGCTTGCCCCCGTCCTCGAGCCAGCTTTGCGCTCTAGGAGCAAGAGAAAGCTGCGTGCTGTGGGTGAAGGCAGCGGCAGCGGGGGAAATGAAGCGACAGAGCTCTCTCTCTCTCTCTCTATCTCTCTGTGGGTGTGGGTGTGATTCTCTGTGTTTATCTGTCTTTCTCTCTGTTTTTCTCTCTCTCATTGTGTGTATGTGTGTGTGAGAGAGAGAGAGAGAGAGAGAGACTCATTCTGTCTGTCTGTCTCTCTTTCTCATTTTGTCTCTCTGTGTGTCTGTCTTTCACTATCTCTCTGTGTCTCTCTCATTCTTTGTGTGTGTGTAAGAAAGTCTGTCTCTCACTCTCTCCCTCCCTCCCCCTCTCCAGCCCTCTCCTTCTCTCCTTCTCTCTCTCTCAGTCTCTCTTTCTCATTTTCTCTCTTTCTCTCTGTCTCTCTCTTACTTTCTCTCTCTCTTCTCTTTCTCTCTCGCAGGAACAAATATCACACTAAAATGTGTAATACTTAAATTAGCTTCAATTACTTTGTAATAATCTAACTTTAATCATTTTTCTACAGTTAAACAACCTTTAAAGATTTTGTTATAATTAAATAAGCTTTTTTATTTTGCTACATTAAATAGGTGCCTTTTATAGTAATAAAATGGAAATTCTCTGATCATTATTTTCCAAATGTAGATAACTTTTTAAAAAATTCATATTGGTGGGCCTCGGGATTTCAAATTATGAAGTTGGTGGTTCTCGAAGTCAAAAAGGTTGGCGACCACTACTCCAAACAAAGAAATCAACTGCAGATTACTGAACGTGGTGATTTAAGACTCCTGCTAAGTGACTTAAAGCCAGACATTGGGAAACTGGTATCACTTCATCAATCCTATCCATCATATTAAGAATTTACTGAACAGTGAAGTAGTTGCTAAATTTTACTGAGTTTACTAAGTCACTAGTTACTAAGGTTCTTGATAATTGACTAGGAGACTTGGTACCTGGTATCACTGGATCATGTTTAACAATTTTGTTGAATTAATTGAATTGAATTGAATTGAATTTTATTTATACCCCGCCCTTCTCTCGAAGGACTCAGGGCGGCTATCAGGCCAAATAAAACACATTTATAATACAAGACAATAAAAGCATATTAAAAGCATTAAATCAGGCCAAAAATTTAAGAAGATGGAATTCCATCAGATGTAAAATTTGCTAAAAAATGTTTAAAAACCCCATCTAAGACCCCAAAATTAAAAACAGGAGGACAAGGGCACAGCTAGGTCAGACTCGCCTGATGGAATAAATGGATCTTCAGGGCACGGCGGAAGGTTCAAAGGTCAGAGATAGTACGAATTGCAGGGAGGGGGGATTTTTAAATTGGATTTTGAATAAATGTGCAATTAATTGTACTATCTTTCTTAGTGGGTCATGCAAACCGCTATTCCGAATAATGCTATTTATAAGGGGGGGGAACACTAAGGGTGGCTTTGTAGCATCAAGGGGGTGGTGGACTGAAAAAGTTTGAGAACCACTGTACTAGAGACTCATGTAGACTTAATAGACTCAACTGCTTTTAGCTGATTTTGGTTGATTCACAAGCAACATCCATTTCCATTTTAAGGGTGGCAATAGATCTGAGCTTAGATCATGTTGTCAAGTTGAGTCGCCTGTTTAGCTTAATGTAATGCATGTCACAAGGTGCTGACATTCTCAGAAGATAAAACTAACACCGTCTATAGCATCTACATTGCAATCAACAGCAGCTAGATTGCTACCAAGAATATATTTGGAAATCTTGAAAAGAGGTGGAATGATTGTAATATGCCTCAAGGCTCAGATTTTATTAATGCATTTAAAGCCTCGATTATTTAGAGAGATTATGATTTGGAAGTGCATTCTCTCTATGTACACCTCTCCAAGATATTAATACTTTCCAAAAGACTTCTCTTGCATCCTACCATTTGGAGTTGTACATAGAAATTACAAAGTTGGCATACCATTATGAAATGCCCTCACTTAACAGCCTATGTAGGCACTGATAAGGATTGTGGTCCCATAGGAATACTCTGTCAAAATTTGGGATCTTCATTTTCTTTTGAGATTAGTTTTCTTTGGAGATAAATAAAATGTTTTTATTTATTTAGAAAAATGATTCCCAAGGAAAAAAAATACCTTAAATGTTGAATGAGTCCATGTCCGGAGCTGCAATGAAAAATTTATTATCAGAATCAGCAAATTTTGTAAATATAAAAAGTTTGCTAGCAGTGTTTGCCTCATATCCAACTATTTTTAAAAATAAATACCACAGAAACTCATCCAATCTCTGAAGCAGAAAATCAGTTTTAAAAAAAACACAGATACTTAAGGTAGAAAAAAGTTAACAGCAATAAAAAATCAAACATAAAGGTATTTTTTTAGAGAAAGAAAATCCAACAGTAAATTGCTATTATAGTAGTGTCTTACTGAAAATTACTTTGGTGTTTGTTTAGAAAGGAATGTATCCAGAATGGTAGGAAGTGAATTTAGAGGTCAGTGTTACTTAGAAGGTAGAAAAACATTTATTTGTTCTCAGAATGGTGGCCTTCCTTTTAAATGGCGTGCTTGGCAAAGAATTCCGATGGGGTAAAAGCACTTCTATCATTATATACTTTTTGCCTGATTCAAAGACATAATCCAAAGATCTTTTGAAGGAAAATAAACATTTCTTGCTTCAAGCAATAATTTTCACATCATTGACTCACCCTTCCTTTCTTTATGGATACTGGTTGCCCTAATAACCTTTGATGGTACAAATGGTATCTGTTACATCCACAGTATATGGATTGTATGATTGATGTGATTGCGTAGTACACAGTATTAGGGAAATCAATTGAAAGAACCATTTTTGCCCTAGATTAAAGGCCTGGTGATTCCTTGGTGATGCTTTGTAGAATAGGCTAAGAACTGCAAAAAATAGGAAGTCAGGAAGTTAAATTATAAGGAAATTCAATAGGTAAAGAAGAAAGAAGAAAGAGGGGGGAAATGAGAAAAAGAGACTGGGAGAGGGAGGGAGAGGGAGAGGGAGGAAGGAGAATGAGAAACAGACTGAGAGAGAGAGAAAGAGAGAGAGAGAGAAAATGAAAGAGAGAACAGAGAAAAGGAGAAAGACAGACAGAATGAGAGGCAGACACACATACACAGAGAGAAAGAGAATGAGAGAGACAGAAAGAGACAGAGAGAGAAAAAGAGACAGACATACACACAGAGAGAGAAGCACACACACACACACAGCGCTCTGGTATTTCACTCCCTCACTCACCCACCCACCCTGCTGCCACTGCCCTGGCTCCTTTCTCACCCACAGCACATACCTTTCTCTTGCTGGTGGTTGGCGGCTCTGGGTTGGGGAGGAAGGAAGCCGATCAGGCCGCTCCATGGGCTGGGGGCTCCAGCTTGGGGGGGAAGCTGATTGTCCTGCTCCACAGGCTGGCGGCTTGGGGTTCCGGCTTGGTTAGGGATTGACACACACACACACACACACACACACAGACAATCAGGAAGACACACAGAGAGACAGACACATACACACACACACACACACACCACTTGGCACTCCACTGCTCCCTCCTCACTTCCTCAACGGCCAGGCCAATCTTCAGGCACCATGCAGGAGGCCGATCTTGCACGGCGGGTCAGTTTCGGGGGCCGTGCAGCAGGCCAACCTCAGCCTGAAGAGGGAAGCCACCGGTGGGCCAAAGGGGAAAACCAGTGGAAAGCCCCTCAAACTTTGCCAGCCACAAGTGTAGGTGAGACAGTGGTGTAGCATCCTGAGTCCCCCAGACTGACAGGAGCCGAGTCAGTTAGCGTTCCCGCCCAGTTTGAATGGTTTAACCCGGTGTTTTAAAAGTGTTCTATTTTGTGATTGGCTAAGATGCGCTGAGCGCGCCAAATATAAACTCGGGCAGCAGCCATTCTGCTGCTGCCGGTTCCTGCTGTTGTAATGTTGAATAAACCTGTTGAAAGCAACTAACGAGTCTGCCTCTTCAGTTCCACATTACTACAAGTGGCATGGCCGGTTGCATCTTATTGAACATGCCCACCTCGCAGCCCACCTGGATTTGCTCATAGACCACCTCTGGTCTGCGGCCCATAGGTTGGTGACCACTGTTCTAGAAGGTAGAAATGAAATTCAAAATTACATAATTAGAAAAATGGGTGGAAAATAATAGAATTAAATTTAACAGAGCCAATGCAAAGTTCTTATATTAGAAAATGTAAATGAAATGTACAGCTATGAAATGAGAGATACCTGGTTGGGCAAAAGTACTTGTGAAAAAGATCTTAGAGTAATAGTTGATTACAAACTGAATATGATGCAGTAATGTGGTGTGGCAACAAGGGGAGGGGAAAGGCAGACAGGAAATCTGAATAACTGCTAAATTAATGGCAATAATAATTCTTTTCTAATTCTGTGTTGCTTTGACATTCACCATCTCCTGAAGCAGAGGCTCAGGCAAAATGAAACAGAATCAAAATAATTTCTGTTCTCCCGAAGAAGTCAAAGTTCTCTATCATCCCAGAGTGTAGGATATGAAATAAAACATTTAGTTTATAGTAATCAGATTCTACTTGAATGTTGGGAGTGTTTGTGTGTGTGGGGTTGGTCAGGGTAATGAGGAAGTTGATGGCAGTTCCTATATTCTGACAGATGTTAGGTTCCCATTGATTTGATAAATTCAAGCAGAAACTGGACAGGCAACTATTGTAGATGTAGTCATTGTGATTTTTGTATCAGCAGGAGCTGGATATGATAATCTAAATAGTCCTTTCAAATTCTGATTCAGTCATCATTTTGATCATCTCTTCTCTAGCACATAAATAAATTCCATGTCATCCATGGCTTATGCATTCAGAAAGAAACATTCTGAAATTCCTAAAATTATTACTTCATTTCATTATGAACCATGTTCTGTAATTTTGCTGCACCTCAGAACATACAACTTACTATTTTTAGTCTATTTGCACATGTACTTTGTGCTTCCTGATCTCTATTTCTATGCAGAAATGGTCTTTGTGTATAATGTGTGTTTATGTACGTCCACATGTGAATTAAGATACATAGATTGCTAAAAAAAAGCCTTTCTGCTTCACCAACCATAATACTAAAACTCTATTCCAGTTTGACATTTCTTTCTACAAATAAAAAAGATAGAATATTCTGTGAATTTAAAAATATATACTTGCAACCACTTGTAACTTATCAAGTCTTTTGTATGCCTCTTCATATAATCTATGTAACTATTAATGTAAATTGCTCTAACCCCCCTTTTCAAATTCAAATCACTTTGCTTTTGTTCTTTGGCATGTACATTTTCTTGATGCAAGGTTTTAAATGCAAATTTCCCTGAGGTAAGCTCTCTTTTTATATGGAACTACTGCTGCCTACATGAATCTTTAGTAATGTATCTTTTCTTCACATACACCTTTTTGTGAATATTTGACCAGGGCAAAATAAAAGCTAGGGGATGTTGAACTGATGACACTGAGAAGTCCATTGGGAACAGAATGCCAAATTTCATTTCCACTTGGATTCTTCGCAGAATTCTTTTACATTCCCAGTGTGAACTTGACATTTGCTCACCCCTATTTTAAGCCTAAAAATACTACCAAGTCGACTCATTTCTAATTTACCTAGACAAACATTCTTTGATGGCTTTGTTCTTCCCTCTGCCTTCTTCGCCCAGACACTGTGGAATTGGTAGTTCTTGAAGAAACATGTCAAACAGCGAGCTACAAATCTGTCTTTCAAATTTCAGCTCCTAATTTAACCAAACAAGCACATTTTTTCCCAAGAAATGTTTTCCCTGACTGGTAACAGGAAATTTCTCAACATTCAAACAATAGAGGGAGATATTTTCCCATACATATCACGAAGAATGTCTGCAATGCTTTAGTTAATGGGATGGCAGTTTCTGGATGCCATTAATATATTACTTTATCATGTAATATGTTTATGGCTGAAAAGTATGAATGCTTCTCATATATTATGGAATGTAATGGAAGTAGTGCAATATAGCTGATCACCTTTTAGTGTGTGCATCAGTTATGAGAGACTGTGCTCTTTCAAATCAGAGAACTTAAATAAGATTTTAATACTGTAGGCAAATACATATCAGGTTATAATTATTAATCGCATTCAAACACCAATATCTGTGCATCTTGAGGTAGAGAGTCAGCAATTCCTAGATCATAGGTGTAAATACTCAGCAATTGCTCATCCTCAAGGTCATGAAATGCTGTATCAGAGTTTCTTAAATGGTGGGAAAGGCAGGAGACAAAATCAAATTTAATGAACACATAACTCATTTGCCCTGTAAATCTTACTAACAGATTTTTGGATAGCTTCAATCTTGTCTGCAGTAAAGTACTAACCTAGCCAAGATGTACTTACAAATCAAACAGAAGAATAGCCAAGCTAAATCGTTTAGTGTCAGATTTGTTGATTATTATCAGGTATTAGTTGAGAAGTCTGTCTGTATGTGCAAGTATCTATTATATTAATATATAGTCCAGATTACAAGAACAATATTTTGTTAAGAATGACAAAGAAAAAGGAAATGTAAATATCAGTGCTACCTTATATTTGATATGGAAGCTGATATCAGAAATTGATATTATCTCTCTGTGTTATCACACAAGCACAGATGAACATGTGCATGCATGCACAAAAATAAGAACCTACATATTTATTTTGATATGCAGAATTAAAATTCAAGGCAAAAGCATGCTCTATTAAAAGGAGAATTAGATATATGCAGTTGAGAAAAATAATATTGTAAGAACGTGAAAAGTTAAATCTTAGGAACTTCCTCTTTTTTAAAAATCCATTAACTTTCCATGGTATATTATTTTCTTTACTAATTTTATTCTATGCATTTATTTTATTAAATTTATTATCAACCCATCTTTCCAAAAAGTAACTTTACTAATGTTATTCAGATGATGAAAGGATGACAATTAAATCCTATTGTGCCAGTACAGCCTAAAGGTATTCAGGTACCATGTTTATGATGGCAGAAGCTAGTTATACAAATTATAACACTTTCATTCAGCTCAGTGGAGAGCCAACATTTACGGTCTTGTTGTCTTTCTTCCATTAGGAATTAGAAACACTGGTTTATACTTAGACTCTTAGACTACAGAGAAAGAGGGGGAAAGGCCCAATTAAGGTAAAGTAAGCAGAAGTACACCGACTAACTTGAAATGTCCAAGTCGTTTGGAATTGAGTTATAATTTCTTCCCCTAAATATGCAATGATCTGTTCATTCTAAAAATGACCGCAAAGGGTAATTTCTATGGCATATTACCATAATGCATAGACAGTGGAGCTCTTACAGACACTATGAAAAAGACTAACCAGCATGTCACATCCTCTCTTTATTTGCTGTTTCATTTGCAAGTGGTAGTACATAAAATCCTCTTTGTATTATAGTCATGAAAAAAATACTCACTAGAGTCACTTGTGTGGATTGTTCTACTAATAAATTTCCAAAGGAACTCCTTCCCTGCACTTCTGTCAACTGTAATCTTCTCCAGGAATGACTGAGGATAGAGTTATTAAGACTTGGTTCAGACCTAGAGCTGTTCCTTGAGAATTCAAGAAATCATTTTTAGATCTGAAGCTGATTTTGGATAAACATTAAATGGTACATACTTTGTTGATGTTTTTATCATATGAGTTGATGTACAGAAGACATGTGTGAAGTTGCCCTCTGCTTCCAAAGGGTTCTTTAACCTGAAGTTGTATTCTGATGCTGCTCAACTGCTTGATATGCCACCATTCCACATCTCTACTTAAAATCAGCGCTCATCCAAGTACGACACAGTGTCGACTCAGCAGCAAGAATTCTAAATTGGAAAAACAGAATGAGGCTTAAAGGTCAAGCAAGAAGAATTAAGGGATGATGGCATGAATAATTTGTGACTGCAATTTAATATCCTTTAACTGTTTCTGTTATTGCTGTAGTCTTTTTCATATTCACAGCTGTGATCTTTTATATATCTGAATAATTTAAATCTGTGCTACCACAGACTGATGTATTGGCGAACCAAAACGTAGTGCTTTTAATCTGATATATATAGATCAGATACACATACACACACACACACATACATACACATACACACACTGTATATATATATAAAGTTTTGTTTTCGCTTTGTCATTATGCAGTACTGATTGTAGATTAATGAGAAAAAAATTAATTCCAACAACTGTAGGCTGTAGCATAACAAAATTGATGAAAGTGAAGGGGGTCTGAATACTTTCTGAATGCAGTGTGTGTGTGTGCACACACATAAACACACAATGTTTGTATATTGTTAGAGTAAATTCCATGGGGTGGTAATATTTACCTACGTCTGATTGCCTTGAGAAAGTTGTCACCAGGGTCTTACTGGTATGTTCTAAATATTTGCACTTATTTATAGATACACAGGTTAAGCACTGGAGAGTTTAAGAATCTAAAGCAATCTTCCTAACCCATGAGAATCAGAAAATAGCAGTTGGAAAACTTCAAGCTGGAATGCCTGTATGAGAATAGCCATCTACAAGGAATATCGATGGTGGGAGCTGAAGCTTTGTCAAGCTGGAGTGTAGTAAACAAAATAAACCATCCTGCCTTTATATGAGAAATACAGAGGATTGGGGTATTTAAAACTTCTCAGCCTTGCCTGAACAACTGGTACAGCTGGTGATTGTCTATTCTGGGTGCTGAGAATTCCATAACATGCTTAAGCATCTGATAACCAGGACAGTTATGTTCATGTGGTGATAGAGGAGTCCAGGTTGATTTGTAACAAGAAGTATTTTACAACATTCAATGTACTATTTCTTTTTCTGGGATAAGCAGTGCTTTGCAGAGTGTACAAAGAGTAGAAAATAGAATACAGAAGAATTTAAAGACAGAAAAGAAGAGGAAAGGGAAATGTAACTAGGGTATATCTACTTAACAAACTCCATTCTTTTTTTTTCTTTTTTTTTAATAGAAAAAGTTTTTATTGGTCAATAACATACAAAACAATAGCTTACAATATGTGGAATTTCAA
>JANHFO010005776.1:37263-55172 GCA_032468095.1 Pareas carinatus | reverse complement strand
ATTCTCTTAAAATCCAAGTGATATTACATGTACATTCTAATACAGACAAACATATGCACAAACAAAATGGCTACCTTTTTTCTTAGCTAAAAAAATTTAAAAAAAAATTATTGTCTTCTAGAAAATCCATCCTGCCTTTGGAAATTGTGACATAAGACTGCATTTTGTTTCAGCTCCACATGCAAATTCACTTTGCCAAGAAAGAGAGTCTAAAATTAGGTTTCTGGACAGCCAAACACACATATATACAGAGTACAAGAAAGAACAATAGCTGAAATCACAGTTCCGCATTACAGTCTATAATAATGTAATCAAACACCACATTGTACACACCATCTATTATTATCATCTTTTGGCTGACTTCTACACAGATTGGAATGACTCTCCCTCAACCAGCCACCCTCTCATGGAAAAGCCAAGGAAAGAGACTGGTCAAGAAGCGCCACCATAAATACTGCAGTGTGTAGTCTTTTAAGAATTTATCTTGTATTATTTACGTTTGGTTTAAAACAATGGAAGCTACAAAGTGGGAAAGCCCCCTAGAGATTTTTGATCCATAGTCACCAGATTCGAGGAACACTTCACTTATACTTCTCACCAGATACATCTATGTTCTCATTGCATTACTCCAAAGGCTGATAAATTGGCAGGTGTGTGTGTGTGCTTGTGCGCGTGTGTTTAAACATTATAACGAAGAGATTCCCTAACACACACACACACAGGTCATAAAAGGAAGAAATGTATTTCTTATATTTATGAAATAGTTGCAAAGCTTCTATGTGGGGCCTTTATGACTGAACTATGATTTAATAAAACAAGGTGATCCACATTAGCTTTGAGGTTGTGCATTTCTCTTCAAAAAATCTACTTTTGAGTTTTGACTAATTACATTTTTGTATTATGTGTGAAAACATATCTGCAGCTAACCTTAGTGAAAAAAATGCGTTTCTCAAGCTATGTTTTAATGATGGTTTGTTTCCATTAATCACAATTAACACTAAATGCAGTTGTAGTTCAAACAGCACAGCAAGCTGTGAGTGTTTCAAATGGATGTAAATGAGTTCAACTTCCTTTTCATAGTTGCACTGGAGAAGAGGGTGTGCACCTGCTGGGTTTATTAAACCATGGATGAATTGCAGCATTGAACACAGGCAAGGGGCCACTATCTCCTCTATGGAAGCCCTGTAGATGGGGAGCAATGCTTGACTGAAAGATGCAATTTCTCACCTTCACAAAACCTTCAACTTAAAAGGAAGGAACATATGTGGGCACTCAGAGGTGTCCCTATTAATTCTTCAATTAATCAGCAATTGTATACCTCCTGTGTTAGGTTTATTGACCTCTCTGAATAATGTGGATTTTGCAAATACAACATTCATTTTTCTCATATTCGGAGCAAGACGAAAATATCTAGTTTGGATTAGTGAACAGTATTAGTAGCTGGACCTCCAACTTCATAAGACCTTTGGACAGTGGAAATGCATTACATTTTTCTAGTAAGGACTTTTCTCAAAAACCAGAGTTGGGAGATGAGAGGCTTTATGCTTCACTGTGTGGGGAATTCCATAATCCAAACACAATTCCTTCGGCATTTTATTAGGGATGATTTACTCACAAGCCCAATTTTTGACAGGTAGAAGCTATAGAATCCATTGGTTTAAAAGAGGGGAACTGCACAGATCCTCTAACAAGTCAGCAATTGCTAGCAGGATAGAGCAGAATTGCTCTCAATTACCCCAGTAAACAAAACCGCCTATACAGAAATTTAATACAGAATTAAATCTTTAAAAACAGAGAAGCCATTTCTGCTTTTCCACTTGATAACTAATAAAACATTCACATTTCAGGTATTTCATTCTTAATATTAAAATTCATAGAAATCTAGCATTTTTTTTAAAAAGTGCTTTTTAAAAGAGTGGGATAGAGATACTTGTCCCTCTGATTCCCAGGCTTAGATAAAACCAATCTACTGTTATATTCTCTTGCCCATGTATAATACTGATATCAATGAGGCAGGTGAAGGGGACATAATTGAATAAGAATCTGTTAAGTTATTTATAAGAATGGGAGAATTTTTAAGTTTTCCTGTTTCTTTGGTCCTTCAAAGTAAGACAGAGTAGGTTGTGGCATGCATGTAAATAGCTGGCTTCACAGAAAATTTCTTTTTCACATTCCACCAGCAGTTTGCCAATGGAGTTGGGGATAGGAATTGGGTGATCAACAATATTGTATACAGTTGCCAGTTCTTAGAAAAAGATTAAAAAAAAATTTAAGTGACACCAAGTGTATTGGTGACACACTTCCTAAAGAATTCTGCTGGATTTAATAAAGCTATGGCAATTCAGGATAAATCAAATCATCCCACAAAGTCAACAATTCACTATGGACAATCACACAGAAAGGCAGAGGAAGCAATAAAACACAATGTTTACAAAAGTAAGTGTTACAAATCAGTCACCACCAGAGCATCTGCAAATGGCTGCAATTCTGTATAAACACTATAGACCCGATTCAAAGATTTTATTTCCTATTATTTTTAAATTAGTTACCAAAATAGTTTAGTACATTTCCAGCAGAGTATTATTCCCCATAATTTAAATGTATGTGTATCTGCATGTATTTTTTTAAAAAAATGTTCACATATTTTAAACAAACAAGCTTTCTTTTAAGACTGAAGCATGTTTCCTGACCATGGAGACCAGGGATGCCTCATGGCACAGACATTCAAAGGCTATAACCAAAAACAACACAGCTACAAGAGTCAGCCAGCAGTGTCTCTCCATACATAAAAAAGCCAGTGAAGTGTTCTTTTTTTAAAAAAAATGAGGAAAACAACAGATACTAGTACAACATACACATTGAAAAAAGCAGTTTTATCAAACATAAAAGTTAATTAAAAAAAAAAGAAAAACCTAACCAGAGCTGCACTTTGAGATTATCTGGGAATGCATATTTAACCCCCCCAAATATAGAAGGGTGGAATTATGGAAGCAAATCTAATGATGTACTTGAATTACGTATGGAAAAAACTATCTTGGTGGTGAAGGGCTGGTTCCCTCTTATGAAGACAGAGTTTCCAGTGCCTTTTCAGGGTGGGAAAAGTGGGATCAACTACTGCAAAAAAGCAAAGACTGGTGAGCAAGGGAATGAGATTAAATTCTAAACATTACACTTTTACACATTAAACAACTCTCAGTGCAAAGTGGCAGATTAGAGTCCTTCTAGACCGGACTGTTGCTTTTCATCCTCTGGAAGCTGTTGCGCTGTCTGAATAAGAACAAACTGCAGTGAGAGCTCTATCACTCAGGGACAGGAGGACGACACCTTCACTGGATGCAGGTTTTGAAACAGAAATATTCCAAACCATAAATTTCAATGAAAGTCATTTGGATTTAGGCCCGATATCATTTTTTAGAACTTAACACACATAATCGAACTATCAACATAATCAGTGAGTTGATACTTTGTAAAACACTCTAGGGGAAGAGTGCAAATGGATTCTCAAAGGAAGTGATTAGCTGATGCTGCAATCTGAAGTACATTTACTAGGAAGCAAATTCTAGTGAGTTCAGTGGGGTTAAATTCTGTGTAAACATGCTTAGAATTACTCTACATGTTTTTTTAAAACTGATTTTAATAAGATCTGCTTGGAGCCTGGCCATTTAACTCATGCTGGCCCATAAAAGCATGAGAAATAAACAGCTACTCCTGCAAACCCAGCTCGTTGCTGCCTGGAAATCAACTTACTCAAGACAGAGAGTTACTGTCCATCTGTTTTAATAGTAAGCCAAACTTATGAATTCCTCTGGACTGGATGTACTGCATCCAGGAAGTAGATAATAAGAGTGGCCATTTTAGCCCAAGACAAAAGATTGCCCATACTGTCTGGTTTATGTAGTTGTCTAGTAAAGTCGATGCCAAGGACCGTGCTTAGAGATTGACATTTTAGTCATTTGGGGATAATATACATTATCTTCATTGAAGTTGTTTGCTGGCAGGTACCCAGCCAAAAGGGGAACCTGCACTTACATGAAGTTAACTAGGGGAGTAAATGGTGATGCTAAACTAAGGGTAAAGTTAGGAGATAACTTTGTGAAGAAAAGCAGAGCAGTAGGAAAGAAAACATTTCTCATTGGTGGTATCAATGTTAAAATAGAAGTGTAGGAGAGTAAACACCCATCCCTTCTCCTCTCTAGAATCATTCTTTGGATTCTTCAAGCACAGTGTATCCTGTGCAGGCTTAAAAAATATTCCCATCCCCAAGAGAATGGTCACAAGAAGGTGACTAGTGAAGCATGGGATTAATGTAATTGATCCCTGAAGAACACCTAATGTAGATGCTCAAGGAAAGCTTAAAAAGTTCAAGGAAATGAGAAAATTTCCTAGTAATAAGGAAAAAGGAATGTATTTTGGAACTGAAGCAGTGTGGATTCTGAGCATTACTTTCCCTTCTCTTTCTCTTACAGGCTGTGAAATGTGGTCTTGTGGTATTCATGATAAATCTATCA
Organism: Pareas carinatus; assembly: GCA_032468095.1. Classification (NCBI taxonomy): domain Eukaryota; kingdom Metazoa; phylum Chordata; class Lepidosauria; order Squamata; family Pareidae; genus Pareas; species Pareas carinatus. The sequence goes on along the minus strand of JANHFO010005776.1, from coordinate 50,664 downwards.
CAAGAACATAAAGTGGATTAAGAGCTTTAATTCCTAAACAACTAACTAAACTCAAGGGAGGATATTGGGACATCTTACATTCTTCATCAATTTTCATCCTGCACTGTTGCATTCACCACTTCTAGCTATTTGTGTTCCATGTTAAACATTTTTGAGAACTTGCATCCTGCAACCAAACACATACAAGGGCTTCTAAACATTTGCAAAACTGTTTTCTTTGTTTTGTTTTCCATCATAATTTCTGTATTTTTGCAGAAATTACTAGCTTAAGGAATCCAAGTTTTGCTTAGTTTGTAACTCTAACAAAAGTCCTCAGCTATGCTTATGATAAACCTTATCAGAAGCTTTCTTGTATTAAATCTGCATAAAGATAGGAAAAGAAACCACTTTGTCTTATGACAGATAAAAAATAGCAAGTAACTATCTTCTCTATGACATTCTTCTGCTTGTGTGGGTGACAACTTACCTTAAATTAACAATGTGAAGTGCTGCACAGTTCAAGGAAGGGGATTTTGTGCCTCTGCATCTTCCCCATTTCTGAATGCACAAAAAGCCATCCTTCTCTGAACTATAGAACATAGTTTGCTTTTAACTACAACACTTGTAACAGCACCATTCATAGATAAGAATGATAAAGGAAATGTGTTGGCTTGTTTTCTCCTACTGGCAAGAAATACCAAGTATTAAATACTAAACAAGTTAGATAACTGAATCAAGCACAGTCCACTATGTATTGCAACCTGTAATCTGATTTTTTTTTAACTAGAACACTCAATTTCTGCAAGGAAGCAGAAAGCTAGGAAATTTAATGGATTGTAATTTGTTTGGTGAGTTACAAATGTCTCTTAAACAGACCAAAAAGACTCCAAGTGGTTCCATTATCAAAGCCTGATTCTGAAGCCTTTCTCCACCTCCATGATAATGCAGCTTACAAATTTGAACTTTTCTCTTTACAAGGTTCCACTCAAAAGTGCTACTGAAGTTTCTCCAAGTCTTACTACAGAGTAATGTTGATGAAAAAAAGTATCTTAACATTGGCCTCACCTCAACAGTGTGTTTTGTATTTTTATTCCTTGGGCAGAATTAAAGAAGTATGCAAAATGACTTTCAAAAAAGGAACGCTTGGTTTACCAAGAGACAAGTCAAAAAACTTTCACAATACTGGAGCCCAGAAGAGTGTTGAATAATTGAGGCTCATAAACAGGGACTACTGACTGGCGCAGGAAAGATTATTATGGCTGCATGAAGTCTGTGAAAGAGTGTTTCAGAAAGCACACAGCGCAAAGAAAGCATCGGCCTTCCAATTGTTAAAGCAAATTAATATCTTGCAAGATTTACCCAGTAGCTTTGAAAGCCTTTCCTGGAGTGAGTATTGTAACAGATTCAGCTGCTTTAGCAATTCAAAGAAAGATGCCTTGCCTTTTTGTGCTTGCAAAAGAGTTGCTTCAAAGGCTTTGCACACTTGTAATGGTTGTGATACAAATAAAAATATTAAATATTATAGGATAAAAGAAGAAAATGAAGATATGAATCAAAAATTGATTTTTATCTTTTCTCTTCCCCCAAAGCCGAATCCTTAGCTTGGAAATTGCAAACTCTCTTCATCCTCCCTCTAAATATCTCTCCAGAAAAGGCTTTAAAAAAGATTATTTCCTAAATAAAAAAGGGAAGGAGGAGAAACAGATTTTGCAAATGGCCCTTTGATTTATATTTAAAAAACTGCTCTAAAAGTCCCTAATGAATTAGAATTAATGGGACTGCATGGGTAGGGAGCAGGGATCCTTTAAATGGGAGATGCAAAGTATTAAAAAAGTGCTCTGCAACTAATATTTTGTTTTTATGTGTGCGTGTGCATTCACACACACATTCACACACAGATATATATAGACATATATATATATATCTGAGAAAAGTTTAAAAATTCTATGTGATATGCTAAACAAATGTCCTAGTACAGTCACGACTGGAGAACATGTGGCCTGTTGGGATGGCAGATGGGGCATTCACCCTCCTCGGCACATGTTTCACACAGCACAGTGTGTTGGCACGGTAGTACCACCCGGTTCTCTTCCTGGCACTTGAGGCATTTCACCGACTGCATCTGAAACACTGCCTGAAAAGAGAAGAAGTGGGATGGGAAAAAAGAGAAGGGAGAGGGATTGTTAGACCTCAAGGACAACTGTTATACATTCAAGAGGCAACTACTGAAAGAGACAGAGAAAGTCCAAGGGGTTTGGTGAGGGTGGGGTGGGAATTCAAAAGAGAAGGACATTTCATTCGTCCACTTTTCTATGTAACAGCCCAGTCTTGTGTTCCTCTAACTGGTGGAGATAACCTTCTTCCTCTTCTACATCCTCTTTTAAGAACTTATTTTGTAGCTCAGCAGAGCTGTCAAATCAATGGATTCCCTTAGATGTAGTAACCCCTTGATCCGGGAAACTATTAGATGAAAAATGGCCTGATTTGCAGGCATAAAGAATATGAGGGGTGGACAATCCATTGTCTGCATCACACTTTGGCACTCCACCGTAACCCCTAAAATATGGTAACAAAAATGCTGGGTTTGGATGATACAGTTTTTGCTGTCTGGGTGAAAATGGGAGTACAAGCACACACACCCTCCCCAAGGTTAAATGTCACCACGGGAAAGCGACCAGCAGCTTGGGGGACAGAGTTACTACTCTGATGCAGAATAGATTACCAACGACTTCATAGCGTAAGAGCCGACTAGCAGACTCTTTTAACTCAACAGTTGACTGAATTTATTCTCATCCCCCTCAACTCTGAACAAAATAAACTAGAAATTGAGGGTAAGCACATGAAAAGAAAATTTCTACTGTATCTTTTGACTATTTACAGTTTGGAATGAAAGAGGTCTATATTCTTTCCCATGATTTTCCTATAGTTTTTGCACTAACTAGACACTATACATCACTAAAGTATAATAAAAGATCTGGAGACAGATTTTTTTTCTTTTATGAAGACAGCATTTTTTTCTTTTTAAACTATAATGACCAAATTCTTTTTTCCTTGCCTTTACTCTCCTAAAATAATGGCAGAAAGAAACCAAACAATGCATTGAGAAGATTTTAATCATTGCAGGTAGTCCTTGACTTATGACCATAACTGAACTAAAATTTGATTAAAATAAATAACTGAACCTGGAATTATAGTCTTCAGTTATTGTAGTTGTAAGTCGAGGCATCACGTGATTGTTCTTTTTACACTGACTGTTAAGTGAACCCTGTGGTCATTAAGCAAACACTGCTGTTATTAAATGAATATAGTGATTATTAAGTGAATCCATTTTCTCCAATGGGCATTTTTTTTTGCTGGCACCAAGAAATAAACGTCAGAAACCAGGAAGAAGAGGATGTAAATTCCAGGTGATGTGACCGTGGAATGTTGGAAAGATGAGCTGGTTGCCAACTGCCCAAACACGATCATGTGACTGCAAGGACTGTGCGCAGCTGTTGTAACTCCAAAAATGTGTTATAAGTAGTTTGCAGGAGGTCTATTATAACTTTGAACAGTAGTTAAATAATCGTAAAGTTGAGGACTTCCCGTACTTGAGCCTGTTTTCAAGGTAAAAGGCAGGCCTCTTTGATCTGAAGAGCAACTTCCTTGTATTTTATCATGCCTAAAGAACCCCCTTCATTCCCTCTACATCCTGATGAAAAATCTGTTATCCCTTCCAGAAAAATATTAACCCACAATTAAACTTCATTGCTTATTTAACTTATTAAAAATCCCATCATGAGTTAATTATGACAAAGTTTACAAACCTCCACTTGAAACTCACCTTTTCAACTCTTTCTAAATTGGCACGCAACTGTTTTTGGAGATTATAGAGTGTGGACAAAGAGAGATTCTCTAAATCAGAGAATGAGCGTAGGAACTGGGGGTCCTGGCTAGTATGGATCCGCTCAATTTCCTCCTGGAGTTTCTTGACTTGCACTTCCAAGGTCTCCCTCTGCTCCCGAGCTAGCTCACATTCCAGGGTTGCTGTACTAGCACGATCATTAGCTTCCTCTGCTTCTTTTTTCCATGCATCACAGGCCTGTGCATCCAAAGTAAAGTAATATTAGTAGCGTCTCTTAATTGTTTCATGTGAGGAAAAATAGCTATTTCTAGCCATTTGTAATCTCTTGATGGGCATCATATGCCTATCCTTGGAGAAATATTCTTTCAAATACCTTGGATACAGATCAATTTTCTCATCTGTACCAATTCCTGCAAAGAAAATCTATTCAAACATGAACATTATCAGATAAATGCAGGGCATGTTTCTAAGAAAATCTGCTGAGCAAAATATCATCAAGAGAAACAGATGCACATTTAAATCTGCCTTTTCTCTTATAAGTATAGACACATGGATTGGTTTGGAGTAGCATACTGTCCCCAGAGCCTGACCAGTGTTTCAAACTATTTTTATAATAAGCGCTCTGTTTGCTTCTGCTCATTGGAGGTATAGTAACTGCTCAGAGGTGATTGGCACACTTTTGTGGACATGCACCTTCTCAGTCCGTGGACCAAAAGGGACACCAACTTTACCTAAGATTGCCACCTCAACTTTAACATATCTTTTATGCTGAACAGAAGAGAACAGCAGCAAACAAGCAACAATTTCTCCAGCCAGTTCAGGGATCAATCTGGTAAGAGGAATCCATGTGATTCTTCCAGAACCTAGCAAGAATCAAGGAGTACATTCACAGTATATACCTGATCTTTCAGAGACAGTGTAATCTCATTCAGTTTTGAAATAGGCCCTTTTCTGAATCTATGTAATATTCAAGTGTTACCTTTAAGTTGGGTAATACAAAAGAATAAAGGCATCTCAGTCCAAAATTGCACTTGATTACTTCCAGCAGTTAGTTTGTGTCTACAGGTAGTTCTCAACTTATTGGGATCAGAAATTTGATTACTATGTGGTGGTTAAGCAAATCACCTGGTCATTAAGTGAATTATGCTGTTGTTAAATGGAACTGACTTCCCCTATTGATTTGGTTGTTGGAAGCTGACTGAGGAGGTCACAAATCACTATCACGAGACCACAGGATGTTGCAACCATCATAAATGTGAGTCAGTTATCAAGTGCCCAAATTCTGACAATGTGGTGGTGGTGGTGTGATAGTGATAACTTTGAGGACGGGTTGTAAGTCACTTTTTTCAGGGCATCATAACTCCAAACCATCATTAAGCCAATGGTTATAAGTTGAGGACTACTTGTATAGCTGTATATCTATATCTCACTTAAAGAACTGGTCAGACTTCTGTGATGCTAAATTGTAGCCATCCTAACAACACCTTCTGAATATAATAAAACAACAGGATTGGAACCACAACATCTTGTGACTTTGAGGATGCAACTCCATTAGGCTGCAATTATGGTTGACAATTCTAAGAGAACCAATAGTGCTGTACTCTCTCCATCCAGTTTCCAAAAGAGTTATCTACCAAAATTGGCAAAGCAGCCAAATTTGTTCAAATAATCAATACTAGCTGATGTTTCTACAGGAGATGCAACCTCATATCCACCTCTTATTTCCCTAGGTCATGAATAGTATTGTTAAGGGGCTGCACCATTGCTGCATCAGTGAGATGGGTGGCATAAAAAATATATTGGAGACTGTGAAGGAAAAGAGAATATCATTTTATAGGTGAAGCACAAGTTAAGCTGTATGGAACCTTTAGGTTGATGAGTTCAAATTCAAATTAGAAAAGCTAATACTTGTGGAGGAACTCAAGAATGTTTGGGCTGAGCATCACAACTTAACATCTATTCATCTGCATATCTAGGATATCAGTCTTTTTCTTTGTCCATTAGTAAAAAGATCTGTGGAGAGCTTACATTACAAAATCAATTATACCAGCTGAGCTTCTGTCTATTCTCTTAGATCCCAAATTGCTCATTAGTCTAGGGCTGCCATCAATGCTTTAGGAAACCAACCACACACACACACCCTGCCAACCACACTACCTGTTTGGCTTGTTTCCAAGAATCTTCCCACTGTTTTATCGTGGTGTTAGCTTCATCTAATTCTTGCCGCAACCTGGCCAGTTCAGCAGCACCTGGACCTGACAGAAATGCAGGTGAAGTACTGGGTGAAAAACTTCCTGAAGCAAAATGCTCCCATATGCTGCTGTTCATTCCATTTAAACCTGTTTTACGTGGAGACAAGAAAAACATGTTATTTCACATTTCTTTTTCTTGTCCCAAACTATTTTCAAAAACTAGAATAAAATGCTGCCATTGCTCACTGGGCAATACTGCATCTGAAAACCGTTTGGAGGGATATGCATGCATTTGCATTGTCAATCTGCCACTTCAGCTTTAGCAAAAAGAATGGCAGCTGACCATCTTGTGCCAACGATGCCTGGAAGCCCTTTTGTAGTAGACGCAATCTACAAATGCAGTGTAGACAGACACAGGATGCATTACCTAGTGCAGATTCACACAGAGCACATGAGGAACGAATATACCATAAATTCTCAGTAAACGCCTAGGCTTCAGGGAACACCAATCAGCGCACAGATGCTTAAGAACAAAAGGAAACAGTCACCTATTATTTCATACTTTATTTGTTGATGTCTTTAGAACCACATTTGATGCCATATTAAGTCAGATATCCTTAGAATTGTGGCATGACCGAACCCTGCCCTGCTGCCTTTTACCTGGTCACTCCTGATCGCTACTCTTGCTAGTGGGCACAGTTAAAGAAACTCACTGAGATCCATCCATTAAATGCCAACTGAAAATTCTGACTTGCTTAGTTCAAAAGAAGACAGAATCATAACATACAGCAAACTATGGCTGATAACTCTGTCTTATTAGGAAAGAAATAAAATGACCTCAGTTCACACTTTAAGAAAATGAGACATGGAAGAATCTGAGTTTCTTTAGCTGCTCCTATGAGTAGAAGCCAGATTAAAGTAGTAAGCATCAGCCTACAGCTAGTTCGTGATGGAACCAGAAGTCTACAAATTTGGATCTGAATATGTCTTGTTCAACTTTTCCCTACCCATTTAATTTTGAAAATACCCTCAACACTGTCTTCTTAGTATTACATCCACTATATCACAGTATCTTCCTTTTCAGTTCAAATACACAATTGTTAACAGACCATAGTTCCATCTGGACATTTCATGGAAAAATTATAATAAGAGTATATTAAACTACACTAATGCTACTTTTGTTGTTGCATTATTCAGCATTAATCAATTTAAAATAATGCCAACAATTAGATCCACAAATGTTAATGTGAGCAATCTTTTAATCACAACAGTCCAATGTGCCTTTAAATAAGGCACTGGAATGAGGCACAGAATCTGATATTAAGGGGAAAAGATATACAACTGTAAAAACTCAGTATTACAGAGGCATGCTTATGAGAGAGCAAGGATTGGTTAACTTGCACTGCTGAGAAAACATTTGGATGGCAAAATTGGCTTGTTCTTAAAAATTATATGAAGTAGTCTTCTGGGTCTACTCCATTTAAGTCACAGCATACAACCATTCCATATCTGGTGGAGACAAACTAATTCTTTTCTGCTTTCTGCCAGAGATCACACAGAAAAATAGAACATTATGAGTATAATGTTTAGCTTTAGAAAATAAGGGCGATCCAGGAAGTATGCAAAACAATGAAGATTCCTTTTAATAAGGAAGAATCTATTTCTTAGCATTTGGTCAGATAAGGAAGGATGCTGTAAATCAAATGAGTATTTGTAGGTATCTCTCTGCTCTACACATCATATGAAAATGTTTTTTTCACACATTATTTTAAATTATGGTTTCCTTTCAATTTAAGGTTGCTGTTCAGCAGTGCTTAAACTACGCTATAAAAAGCATGGCTATAGAAATAAATTGGCCACAACAGAACTGCCAAATCCAAGGCACACAATATTATGGACGAAGCCAAAGCATAAAGAAATATGCTTATAACAAAATTTACTTAAAATTCTACATATTTTAGGTCATTCATCACGTTGATTTGCTATCATGTTACTGCTGACACTGTTTTTGTAAGCATGAAAGCTGTTTATGTTTTTGGCAGGAAGAAAAATTCTAGAGCAAAGTTACTCATTGAAGATAATCTTTTCTCTGTCCATTAGCCTTATGCAGCCCATTATAGGAGTTGCCTTCCTTACATGTCAGCTTAGAAGTCAGTTCCTCTATAAGTAAATTAGGACCTGCCTCCAGGTCAGAGTGTATACAACTGCATTAAGAATAGCTCATATGCTCATTGCTGGAGATTCCTGTATGTATGGGATAACGGATGATACAAACAGACGACAGATATATGATATATATCTGCACTCCTTTCAGGGGAAAAGAGTTTTTCTCACTGGACCTTATAGCAAAATCAATGGGAAATGAATGTTTGAGTAGTGATTTCAGTGTAATGTATTTGTTTAGGACTGTCAGTCATATCCTATTCTTTCTGACCTTTCTGAGACAATGAGGTGCATCTGTCTGTTCTGCAATCATTTCTTATAATCTGCCTGATTTGCCATCCCTAGCTACTAAAGTCAAAAGTGTTGCAATATATGGAGCATGAGTTTGTTCAAAGTGAATGATTACAAATGACAGACATGTATGACTGAACATGTGAAAACATATGATTGGTTTTAAGGTCTCTTCCCTCCTCCCCTCAAAACAGCATTTCTGTCTTATTCCTCTATCGATTAATTTTTAGTCAATTCTTAATCTTTAATTCGTATATATTACCTATCGTGGAATAAAAACCGGTTATGCTATACAACCATAGAGAACATTAAGTAAATATTGGTTTTGCAGATGTAAAACATTAATTTAGTAAACTGAAACCAATAAACTATCCACAACTCCTTAGTGGTTTGTTGATTTCAATGAATGTGCTCTCCGTATGACTATGTCTAAGTCTGATTGGTTAAATATAATTAAAAAGATATAGTTTCCATCAAATCAAACTCATTCCTGGTGATTATATGGCCATGTCTGTGTTGTCTCCTTGGTAACAAAAGAGCTGGTTTGCCACTGTTTTCTTCTGAGATGTTTCTTCAATTTCTCAGTCTAAGTACATAGTATATATATATATAGTATAATAGATATTTGTATATCTATAGTATATACTAAGTACATAGTATATCATAGTATAATAGAAGCAGCACATTGTTCAAATTTGCAAAACATGGTACAGTTATTAGTACTTCCTTCATTAAACATAAAATGTATCCCAAGGCCTTATTTTAATGTCAGAGTTCAATGTTAGAACAACTGATCAAATAATGAATACTTTTATGCATCCTGATGTAAGATTAACACAAAAATAAAGCAGATGCCGCTTTAAAAATCGACATATAAAGAGAAATATTTTGTTCAGGTGCTGTCAGGATATTTGTTTATAGGAATCATATTTGTAAGTGAAAGCAATGCAGGCATAACAAGTTTATTCTGAGTGAATTAAAAGCTAATCGCTAATGACATTCCATATTTGTACAGCTTTTACAAATTATTAACATACATATCGGTGACCAGTTTCACCCTGTTTGGGACTCATGAAATTTACATTGCCACAGATTTCCTATGGAGTTCAATTCCTCAGGCAGGAACTGAAGTATGGAATTCAGGGAAATGAACTGCTATTCACATAGTTACTGAACTTTTATATTCAGACTACTAAATGGGTCTACTTGCATGCTTGAATTTTAATTTGTTGCAATCTGAAATCACCTCTATCCAGGCTAAATCAGATGTGAGTTCAAAGGTTCAGCCTTTCTTCTGAAATCCATGTAGAATTAGTAATTATCCTTTCTTATTCATCTTTCACAGTACAGGTCATACTCGACTTAACAACCATAATTGGGACAAGAATTTCTGTTGCTAAGCCAGGTAGTTGTTAAGTGAATCATGACTTTTTGGCACTAGGGTTAAGTGAATAACTGCAGTTGTTATATGACTCATGCCATCGTTAAACAAATCCAGCTTCCCCTACTGACTTTGCCTATTTGAAGCCAGCTGAGAAGGCCCGAAATGGCAATCCCATGATCCTGGGAGGCTGAAATCATCATAAAATATGCCAGCTGCCAAGTGCCCAAATTTTGATCACATGGCAGTAGGGGTGTGTGTGCTGCAATGGTTGTAAGTGAGAGGACTGCTTGTAAGTCCCTTTTTTCAGTGCCACTATAACTTTGAAATGCTTGCTAAATGAACGGTTGCAAGTCAAGGACTGCCTGTACTAAAATTTCTTCGATTTGTTCTTTGCTTGCAAACATTGTCCAGTTCAAAAAAGATAAATCCTTATAACTGACTTTAGGTCTAATGAATCTTTTCTGATTTTACGAAGACTGGGCAATACATTATGTTATATGGCAACAAAAATGTGAACGTTCAAATGAAAGTTAATAAAAAAAGGAAAATACTTACATGGCATAGACAGTGAACATGTTAACAGATATACTCTCATGCTTACATTGGGCATTTACCTAATGATCCATGAGAAGCTGATGTCCCCAGGAAAGTATTTTCTGATTGGCTTAAGTGTCCCTGAGACTGATGGAGGAAATGCGATGATGATAAGCTGACCGGTGGAGAAGGAGAGGCAGAGTGAAAGGAGGCAGAACTTCCAAGGGACCCAGGGATATTTACAGGAGCAGAACTTTGCAGCAAACTCCCACCTGGACAAAGAACACACAGAAAGTATGGGCATGTAGAAGCCATGAATTATGAGTGGAAGCACAGCACAGGAATTTGAACAGCAGGTGTTTGCTTCACTCTCTGCACCAGTAAAAGGATGGGTGAATCCAGAGCATTCCTCTAATCTACACCTTTCTATGCCTTCAGAGTTGTGTTATAAGAATTGTTCCTATGACCAAGGAAGGTTAAAAAGTAAACTATTGAATGTTAGCTGCAAAACACTGGGAGACAGGGTTAGAGTTAAGAGTTAAGAATCAGACGTTCTCCAGTATGCAAAGGACAGCTTACAATCTGAGAGATATTTAGATAGCTGGATTTTAATTCTTGTAGTTCCATAATGACACTATTTATATACATGCTTAAATTACATTAATTTTCTAGGAGCCCCATTATTTGTTAGTGTAAGAGACTACATTTTTATGACAACTATAGTATCTATTAATGATTATCATTATTATATATATATAATAATTAGAATATAATTATGATTTAGGCTTTTTTTCCAGAAGAACAGGAAAATATGTGTTCATCAAATCGTATGGATTAAGATATTTTTGCAAGTTGTACCTCCCATTCCATAGGAAAGAGAAAAGTTTGTTAAAAGACAGCAAGTGGGACAGAGTTCTGTATTCAGGCACTGTGCCAAAGGGAAAAAATGGAGCTTAACTTCTACATGCAGAAACACATTCCTAAGATGTTCTAGCAGAAGAGATCAGTAAACTGGTAGCACAGCAATTATTTATGCTTGATCGACAGGAAAGGGAGCAGGGTAAATCGCCTTCCCATTTGGCTAGAGGAATCCCAGTTGCATGGCACAGAAAAGAAATCAAAATCGCTACTTACTAGCCCATGAAAGCTCTTAGTGTTGCATGAATAATTGTTCTCTCAGTTTTAATATTGCTTGAGAACACATAGCACTGCCTATGAAAGGGACCTCTGTGTGGCGCAGAACTTCCCATCCTCTTTATACCCTAACAGTTGCAACTGTAGATCGATCAACATGTTCTTCTGGCTATGGTCTGCATGAGAACAACGTTTTCTGATAATCTGAAAAACCAATTTCTTACTCGTATATATGAGACTACAGAGGATGGTGCTTATTGGAACAAGGCTAACTGTAAAAAAAAACCCCAGCACTGAGCCATATTCTTCATATTTATTTCCAAACTGATCTTAGCCCAAAACAATATGGGGATAGCGTCACTGCCAGATGGTTTTATGCTGAATACTATCACCTCAATGTAGAACCAATTTTTGAGAAAAGCAGACCTGAACAAATACTGGGTACATGGTTGGCTAATTCTAATTTGCACAGCTACTTGGATCTGAAGCAACAACACTAAAGGACAGGATATGCTGAAATAAAACTATGTGTTGATGAAAGACAGTTGCAAACTGTTTTGCAATAGAAAAACATCTGATACCAAGGCGGTTTAAGCTAATGGATGTGCCTTAAAAAAGGTGTAGCGGCAGTGAGCCAGGCACTTACCAATTTGCACACAGTTTCAATTCACAAAGAAATTTTTTGTCAATTACTAATGGGATTTGTACACTTAGAATATAGCAAGGTTGCATAGACTATATTCATTTGAAAACTAGACATGGGGGGAAAAGAGAACACTGGTTTGAAATGACCACATACAAGGGATGAGATACACAAGCGGTAGTTTGTCAATGTGTGGCGACATGCCTTGCCATGATCCTGTGACAGCAGAACAGTGATACCAATCCAATTTGTTTCCTATTACTTAAGCCGATTTTTTTCCACTTCCATGATAGTCTTGTGTCAGAATTTTGTGAACATGTTTAGTGTGCCACCGTTAAGATACTGTAAAGCAAAATAAGCCATGCCTATTTCGTAAACATAATTGGGACATCAGAAACCAGTGAAAGATATTTCCAATTTGCTAACCAATGAGGGTCCTTTGGCTCTAAGGTCTCCCATTGGCCTTTAACCAATATGTCATGTAAGGGCTGGTTCTGAGAGCTTGCTAGGCTGCTTCAGCCAGCTGATGGGGCAAACCCTGCTTGGCAGAAGATCAAAGAAAGCTCTGTTGCTTTCATGTACCTATCATGATGCCACTCGTGTGGGGCACCGAGCTGCTGTCAAATGTCTTCTCCAGGGCAGCCACTCCGAATTCGTTCAGGTCCAGGTCATCCAAGGCAGACTCTGCCAGACAGAGGCACCAATTATATATTACAAAAAGGACCAACAACTTCAAGGGAAAAGGAAGTCCAAAGAGTTCACAAAGAGATGTCACTGCTCTGGACTGGAGAATCTACAATGCAAGGCTGCCATTAGTTGTTGAAATGATTCAGCTTCCAATATTGCTTTCTATTGCCTGATCTGAATCCTGAGTCTTTCAGTATCAGGCTGATCCCATAGACTGACATTGGAAATACAGCAATGCAAAACAGATCTCCCTGCACACCTGCTGTACAGCTTGACCTTGGGTAGAAGTACATCCAGGGTTGGCTTTAATAACAGGTGCCCGTCCCAGTCACCTGGCAACCTAGGTGTCCATGATGCATAGTGATTGGAATTCACTATTCCTATATTTAGGAATTCCACTGTGGAGAGCAACTTGGATTGCAATTAATGATAGAGGAGATGACAATAGGAATGAGGTGCAAGTATGGTAGTGGAAAGAAGGGAAGTGTGCATGGCAGTGATATAAGAGTTTGTGTGTGGGGGGGGGGGGTTGAGGGAAATGAATTAGCAT
>JANHFO010005776.1:18238-29673 GCA_032468095.1 Pareas carinatus | reverse complement strand
GAGTTGTCAGATTTTGACAGGTAGGTTTGTGCTGGGAACTCAACTGCTTTCTATGAACATCTCTAGATGTAGCCTCTATCAAAATGATTGACAGTTCTCCTCAAGCTTATGGTTTCTGGTCTTTGAAGGCACCCTACATTTGCAATTGCAGAATCTGGATCAAGGGTCGGAGGACTGTTATGAGATCCAGTGCCGGTGCAATTATTCCTCGTTTCCGATTCTCTGTGGAAACAGCTCTTGCTAGAACATTAAGGTGCATCTAACTATTTGGTAGCCAATTGCCGAAGTATTTACTTCCCACACCCCAGTTGCAACACTGCACTGTTTATGCAGTTGAGCAAATTTTTTTTAGCGTGGGAAGAACAACGCGATACCAAAGTCCTTTACTCTCCGTAGCAGTATTACTCGTCTCTTATTTATACTTGACGGGTTGTTTTTTTTTTTTGAGAACCGACTGAGCAGTAAAGAGTTAACGCGGCATTCCGTGTATTGTTTGCCGAGGAATTTTCCTTTTTGTCAACTCCGTCTCTCCGCCCATCCGTAAAAGCTGCCAAGATTCGCTTCTCTGTTGGGGGGCTCTCCTTGAAGCAATTAAAGGCAACATGGCCGCGTCCGTCTGCAAGGTGCTGATCAGCCAGGCGTGGAGATCTCTCAGCTCTCCCGGAGGGAGGAGAATGCTGGTCAGGTAAGCAGTTTTGTCGCCTGGGAACAACTTCACAAAGCGGGGCATTAAAAGGAATGAGCGGGTGACAGTCTCACTGAAAAGTTCCTCCCAAGCGAAAGAGGATCTGCGTGGGAAAAGCCACCCAGCCTCTCAGTACATTTAACTAACATTTCCCAACGTTTAAAGGCTGCCTCGATTATAACGACAGGCCTGACATTTCCCCCTCTGTCCCCGTCTCTTTCCAAAATATGACGGCAGGCAGAGCTAGCAAGAAGAGGGGAAGTTGATTCAAATCTATGGGCGCAAACTGAATGCGGGTGAAGAAGCCGCGTGCTGCAAGGATCCAGACGATAATGAGAGGGCAATAGATACCTCGAATTTAACTCTCTATTTAGTCAGTTAATATTCCGCCTGTTTCTTGAAGCCTGGAGCAAGAAACCTCATCATTTGCCCATGTGCTTTGCAAAATGAATTGACCTTGAAGTAGTTTCTCATCATTTGACAATTCAGCATGCACAGCTTTTGTTAGGGGTCTTAGATTTGGGTTTGTTTATGGACTTTGGCTGTTTTATCACTAGTGACTTTTATTATATAGGTGGTGATTGCTATGGCAATATAAAGCCTGTCTTCTTTCATATTAATAATAAAACTCTCTGTTTTATGTAAATCTGGAAAACCTGCCAGCTGTGAGTACAGTATAATAATTTTTAGATAGTAATTGAAATGCGATAAGGCTGGTCCATTGGAATTGGCCTCTTTATGATCTGATTACAATTAGCTGATAGTGTGTCTGGTTTGTGAGTGATACAAATAATAATATTAGATAATAAGTAAAATGCAGGAGTAATGTGGCATGTTTCAGAGACAGCTTTCTGTTTTTTGCAGCCTGGTTAATGAATCTATTTCTTTGAAGCCAGGACCATTTTAGTAGTAAAAAACCCAAGCAAACTATTGTGATGACTCAGAAATCCTTTAATGCAAGATCAGGGAAGAAGAGAGCAGTAGTTGGCAGAAGAGCAATTGAGTAAGAAAGAGCTTGAGAAAAATTAGAAAGGAAAAAATTGTATCCAAAAATGAAAAAAAGATGAGGTTTGTAGTACCCAGACTGTGGATCAGATCCTCCTCTGAGGCCACCAGCAACTTTCAAAGTCAGTTTTTAAAAATCAAGCTTGCACAAGCAACATCAGAGCTTTCTTCCCTCTCTTCCTCCTTTTGGGCCTTCTGCTAATTTGCAATAGTTTTAACATTACATAGTTCATAGTTATAACTATAATTATAAATACTCATCATCATCATTCTAGCCATTGTCTATCCACTGCAGGATGAAGGCCTCTTCTGCATGTTTCCAACCCATATGGTTCTGAGCTTTCTTTTGCCAATTGGGCCTGCAGCACTTGCTGATGTCATTGATCCATCTTGTTTTAGGTCTTTTTTGTGAACACTTTTTATCAACTGGGATCAAAGACCTGCACATGGAGTAGAGAACAAACAAAAATTTATTACATTATCAAGAAAGTAAAAGAATTGTAATGGAAATGGGCTGGTCCTATAGCAAGTATAAATACTATATAGTTAGAATTATTAGAAGCCAAACTGTAAGTATTTGTATTTGCCATGCTACATGCTATATGGGAGCACCTATTCTGAATTTTGCTCCCCATGTTGCTTGTGTAAGTCAACTGTGGGCTCATCCAGACAAAGCAGAAATGAGTTTCCTCATCACTCCTGATTTGCAAAGCAGGTGTAGTGTTAAAACTTGCTCCAAGCTTTGCTTCTTGTTTTGCTAGTGCAAGCCTCAGTCACAAAAACCAAGATCTGTGTGATACATGGATCAAATTTGATTCATTAAAATAAGTATAATATTTAATGCCCAATCATTGTCCAAATAAAATAATTTTATTAGTGGGGAGACATTGTACAATTTTATTTATCATTTTAGGGTGTCATAGTCCTGAAAAGTTGGAGAATTCCTGATTATTAGAATGTTCTAGAGAAGGCACTGCTTTTGAATTAAATAGCCTTGTTAAAAAAAATTGATTATCAAAAGTGAAGGATATTACCAATATAGACAGCATGCTACAAAATAAAATTTGGGTAGATGAAGATCCTTGGGAGGAATCTCTGAGGAACCAGTTCATCCCAATGGGATGAGCCCACTTGGCCTATGCCAGGAACAACAGGCATGCTGCAGACCTCGTCAGTCAAGGAAATTCAGTCAGCGGGATCCAGAAGAGCTTTTTTTGCTATGTGCTGATGCCCTCTGGAACATTCTGCCCCTCCATATGAAATCCGCCCCCACTCTTCTGGCCCTCGGAAAGGCTTGAAGACCTGGTTCAGACAGTTGGTCTGGAGCTCCATTGGGGGTGTGGCGTCTTGGAGGTGATTAAAAGATTAGTCACACACCACCTCCTCCCCATGCACACTTTGTTGCCTTCCTCCTATCTTAGTTAATCGGGTTTTAACTGAATTTTAAATATATGGATTTTATTTATTGTTTTAAGGTTTAATATCATATTTTAATTACCGGTATATGACTGTAAGCTGCCCAGAGTTACCTGGGCAAGACGTTTTGCAATAAAATAAACAATAGGTTTGTTATGGCTTACCAAATTACAAAATTCAGTCTACTTTGCGCAAATGTAGCTTGTGTAATGTTTATATTTGGTATAGGTTGAGTCACTGATGCTTATACGTGATATATGAGGTAATGAAACAATGTACAGTTGCCTACTGCACCAAAATATATTATGCCAAATAAATCTTTGTTCAAGTTTTCTCAGTGCTGCCTAGGAGGGCCTGCAGTCTAGGACATTTATGTCTTTTAAGTGACTGATCAGCTACCATGACTGTCTCTGATCTACTATTGAAAGCTATCTGATTTTTTATCTCATTTTTATTATTTTTTTCCTCTCATCAGATTAAAAATGTTAATTTGGACTCAAGATGAAGGTTAATTGTTGTGGAGAAACAGTTAATAGAAGATTATATATCAAAATTATATTAGGTTTATTCCATACTGGTGCTTATTTATGATGACATTATGATTATATTTTTGATTATTGAAAAAGCAAGAGAGTTCCAGAAAAATGTCTACTTCTGCTTCATTGACTATGTTAAACCCTTTGACTGTGTGAATCAACAAACTATAGCAAGTCCTCAAAGTGATTGGAGTACCAGACCACCTTACCTTACTCCTAAGGAACCTGTATGCAAGCCAAGAAGCAACAGTTAGAACTGGACATGGAACAACTGACTGGTTCAGAATAGTGAAAGTAGTACGAGAAGGCTGCATATTGTCATGCTGCTTATTCAACTTATATGCAGAGCACAACACGCGAAATGCTGGGTTGGAAGAATCACAAGCCAGAATTAAGATTGCTGGGAGAAATATCAACAACCTCAGATATGCAGATGATACCACCCTAATGACAGAAAGTGAAGAGGAACTAAACAGTCTCTTGATGAGGGTGAAAGAGGAGAGTGCAAAAGTTGGATTGAAGCTCAACATTAAAAAAGCTAATGTCATGGCATCCTGCCCCATCCCTCACTAGCAAATAGAAGGAGAAGAAATGTCAGTGACAGACTTCATTTTCTTGGGCTCCAAAATTACTGCAGATGGTGACTGTAGCCAGGAAATTAAAAGATACTTGCTCCTCGGAATTGCATATCAAACCTGGACTGTATATCAAAAAGCAAAGACTATGTCAACAAAGATCCGTATAGTAAAAGCCATGGTTTTCTCAATTGTAATGTATAGCTGTAAGAGTTGGTCTATAACAAAGGCTGAATGTTGAAGAACCGATGCCTTTGAGTTGTGGTGCTGGAGAAGACTCTTAAGGGTCCCTTGGACTGCAAGGCGATCAAATCAGTCAGATCTGGAAAAAATCTATCCTGACTGTTCATTAGAAGGACAAATGACAAAGCTGAGATTCAGATAGATTTGGCCACCTAATAAGAAGAGAGGACTCATTAGAAAAAGCTGTGAAGCTGTGAAAGATGGGAAGCCAAAGGAGAAGGGGACGCCAAGAGAATCAGATGGCTGAATGGGGTCACTGATGCAACAGGCATGAGTTTGGGCAGACTGCAGAAGGCTGTGAGAGATAGAGGCACCTGGCAGGATATGGTCCATGGGGCTACAAAGAGTCGGACATGACTTAGCGACTGAGCAACAACAACAACAAATTTTTACTTTGGTCCATTTTATGAATCATTTATGAAGCTTCCAAGTCTAACATTAAATAGAACAAATATAATGCTAATTATGAATATCATTCTAAACCAGACTTCCAATTCTTCTGAGATTTGTTCTTCTCTAAAATACAAAACTTTTCCAGCAATGTCATTATCTCTTCCTCAAAAGCCTCTTCATACTTGACCTGCACCGCTTGGATTCCCATGACAGGAAGTTTGCAACAATTATGTATGCATTAGTTGACTGCCTGTCAACCCGTACATAAATTCAATATCCAGTTTCTAAAATTTTATATCTACCTGGCATTTGAAATTTTTTAGATACTCTGCTCCAACCAGGTCTTCCCGCTCAAATCCAGGTGCCTTCTTATAGCTACTTGCAGTAGTTACTGAATCTGTGGGAAAACCAATGCTTTCCAAACTATGGGGTTTTCCAATTGCACCAGGAGGGGATCCACATAAATTAGATGGGCTTCCAAGACTGCTATTTCTACAGAGAATCTAACAGAAGCAGGAAGAAAAGAAGACGATAATTTGTGCATTAGATTATAACATTCTCTTGCTCTGTACCACAGCTGGCAGTAAACTTCTAAAAGCTAAGTTGCTAAATTCAACCAGGTTATTGAGATATACAAAGCCCCAATTGAATAAAGTCCATCCAAATAATTATATTTTGCCTCAGTGTTTTAGAAACAGTGAGTATATTTTCAACACAGCCGTATTTTTAAAGGTAAGAATATCTTCACTGCAACTTTAATTGTTCTCTGTAGTTCATGTACTTTAACAGCTTTCTGTGACTCTCAGAGACCCAGATACTGCAACAACTGCTGCAATCTCAATATGTCATACGAATTTCTAACGCAAAATCAAGTACATTTCTTACTGCCAATTGATGCTTTCATATTTAAAATGGTTTGGGATTCTCACAACGGAAAAAGTAAACTCATGAAATATTGTATATCCTGCTTCTGCTTCAGAAAGCAGGAAATTTGAAGATGCCTATCACAATAATTAAGTGAATATGTTCCCCCAGTTCAAAAATAAGGCCTCTTCCCCGAGAGAGAATACTTACTGTAGCAGAAGTAGGGCTAGTTGGTAAAGTTCCTGGTTTATTCCATACCTACAGTGCAAAGATAAATGAAACACATTATATGTGACATAGGCTATAGATTTCTAGGAGACACACGGGTTTACTCACTTGGGCATATTTTTAATTAAAATAAGCTTTATTCTTTCTGACAGCTATATTGCATATACAATATGTGTCACAGTATGATACTAATTTGGATTGGGATATGGTGTAAGATCTCATGCAGTATTATAATCTACTCTTCAAAATCCCCCAAAGTGAAAACCTTTGCTAGGCAGCAGCAATTCCAGTTCTAAAAATTGGCTGAATCTCTTCAATTGAAAAGTGGCAAGATTCTGTTGAGGAATAACTAGAACTAACATAATTTGTGCAATTTAAATGGTACAAAGATGCTCTGTAAGCTCTGAATCTGGAATCCTAAACGTTTATTTAGGACAAGTGTGTCCAACCCATGGGTCATGACACACTTGCGGCCCTAGACAGCTAATAAAGCGACTCCACAAGATCACAAACGTTTAACATCATTATGTGTCATTTATGTATGTTAACTATATTATATGTTTTCTATGCACCCCAAGATAATTCCTCTTCACTCAATGCAGTCAGGGCAAGCCAAAAGGTTGGATACTCATGAAGCAGAGCAGGAGCCATTATTCACAAACAAGCTTTTTAAACGGACTCAAAGTAACAGGACCCAATAGTCAACCACCATCAGACATTGAATTTTTCCTGATTTTAGGTCATCTATCAGAAATGATAAATAAAAAACACAAGCTCAAGGTTTGGGACAGCTCTCTTTAAGAAAGAGTCAGATTCTAAACAGGAAGTATTTCTCTATGGCAGCAAGGAAAGAATTTCAAATTCATTTGAAACATTTTTCAAATCCAGTTTGAAAGTAGCAGTTGTGATTTAAAGCCATATTAGCACCCCCCTTTAAAAACCTGCTTCCTATCCATCCTGTGCCCTTGCTCCTAGAAAAAATATATAAACCTATTATCCCTCATTCAAAGACTCTGGATCAAAAAGTCTCAGCAATGTTCTTCTAGAACAGAGGTTTTCAACCTTTTTCAAGCTGTGAACTTCAAAACATGCCATTGCTACACGGTAGACCCCATTTCCAGAAATTCAACAAATTGCTAATCAACAATTCATGTATTATTACTTTTCCCAAATTTTTCTTGACCTGTCTGCGGAACTTGCCTGGGAACTTGCCGCGGACCCCAGGTTGAAAACCTCTGTTCTAGAAAGCACTGATATTGAGAGAAAACTGCAGTATCACAGGCTCTGTGAGGAATTTTGTAACAATTCTTACATACATTGCTAAGATCTGGGGCTTGTGGACTGGAAGGGCTGACAGGAACAGAATCGCCTGCTGCCGAGGGCATGTACATTACAGGGCCCGTTTGCGTTGGGCTAGAGACAGCGGATGTTGGCTGTAAATCTTCACTAAGTGGAGGTTCTATAAGAAATAGAACAAAACAAACCACACGATAAATGCAGTTACAAAAATGGGTTCATAAATGTCTCTATAAGAGCAAAGGGTAAACAGGCAATGCCCAGTACCCAGTTCTAAAGGGCTAATTTTCCACCTGCAGCAATCTACAAATCACTATAGCAGAAACAAGTAGGCATCACAAAATTAAGGGAGAGAGTGTAGCATCCTGTTTCTCCTATACCAATAGCTTTAAAGAATAGCAGAGACATATTCACAGTAGCTGTTTCATTTAGGCTTTTTCCTCCCCTAGTTTTTTACAGTTACGATTTTTTTATTCAATGTATATTCCACCTTTCTCCCTAAAGGGCCTTCAAGGCAACTAACAATAAAATATAAATATTTTAAATAATTGTTAACTAAATCAGACTAGAAAGGCCTGGCTAAAATTCTTTTCATGTTGCCTGAAAAGAACTAACGGTAATCTTAATATAAAAGCAGATTCATCCTGAAATAAAAATGTAATCAACCCCCAAACCATGTATGTTTTTAAACATTAAAAACACTTTTTATTTTTGACTGAAAAATAACTGATCTTTCCACTTGGACATAATATGATCACAGAATTGCGTTCCAGTTTGGTAGTAGGCTGTTTACCGATTTTTGAGCATGAAATAGCCGAAATCTCAAAGCACAAGTAATATCCGTGGGTTCTTTCATGAGATTCTGGCTTTGCATATGGTTCCCAATGCTTTATCCTACTATCAATGCAAAAGGCTGATAAGGAAAAGGCCTAATCTGAAAATTGTGGAGGTACAATAGTTTGAAATTCTGGAATTTGGAGTATACATAAAATGGTGTACATTTAGGAGTGAAAAAACCATCAATGTCTATGATGGCATTTAAGTGTTAAGGGAGTGACTGAATGATAATAAAGTAAAATTTTGGATTGCAAGTATAATTGGTTCTAGAACCATGCTTGTAATCCAAAGCACTCATATATAAATGTGAATTTTCCCATAAGAAATAATGAATAAGAGGACTCCTTCCACAACCCTCCTCGCTCTCCCTTCCCTCTCCATCCCACGATTCGGATTCATGCAAGTCAGCTGGAGCTCTGGGGGCTTCCCCCTGTGCCCAACAGCTGATTTGGAACTTTAGAAACAAAATAACATGGTCCCTAAAACAATAAAACCCCAACCGCAATAGAAAGCAAGCGAGCTGCACTCTGGACGCTGGAGTATAAAGAAGCACATTTTTTTCTCCAATGTAAGCAGAGAAAAAAAAAAACCTCCAATGCTACAATGTTGCAAATTGTTAACATTAAAAAAAGGAGCAGTGGCTGCTGCCGATTCATTTTGAAGCAAATTTTGTCAATAATCCATAAATGAACAGAATTATGAACAGCCAGGAAGCGAAACAAAAAGCTAAAGATAATTAAAATCTGCATCCCCCCACCCCATTCTTTAGAGCATCTAGCTCAGATCTTCTCAATTCTATCACCAGCGATATCCTGGTTTGGGAAGAAAACCCTGAAAACATGCTGATTTGGCTGTTGGTGCTCAGCTGAGTTTCGAGGCTTTCCTCTACAAACTGCTGATTGGCTTTTGGGCGCTCTCATCTGGGCTCTGCTACACTCGTAATGCAAGACATTGCTCGTTTATTAAGCTAACATTTATTAAAAATGTTTGCTTGTCTTGCAAAACATTTGCAGATCACGTTACTCACAATCCAAGGTTTTACTGTATCTGTATGCTCTAGAAATTTCTAAAAGCAATTGTGGATAACTTCATTGTTGGGAAGCAGTCAGTGTCAAAAGTTTTAAATTTGTTTGGATTTTGTTTCTTCACATGCCCTTGTTTCACAATTGAAGGAAGACAATGACAAAAATACAGCAAAAAACTGTTTATATTGGCTCCCCAGAACTAAATCATACCAATAGCAATTTACAACCTCTAAATAAATAGTGCACAGTATCATTCACAGTATCTTTAACTGGCCACTGGGTGTCACTACTGCTTTGAGAACAAAGTGCAGAGCTACCGGATGACCGAAGACTACTTCCTAAAAAATATATGCAGTTTGAAATAAAATTCACTATATATAACTTTTACTTCCCCCCCCCCATATGACTAAATATGGAGGAGGAAAGAAGTTTGGTTGCTTAGAATTGTACTTATTTTGTTTAATATAAACGTTGTACTCTACACAACACTAAGGACAACGCTTAGTAGACAGATTATCCCTATATAAGGAGAAGACCACCTACGTTCTACATGTGCAAAGGCACAGAAGGGTCCTCTGGGACAGCTGCCAGACTGCTGCATATCATTACATTTTGTTGACTTGTAGATCTAAGAAAAATAAAAACAAAAAGAAAGTTACGACTAGAAGAAGCTGTTCAAGCTCAGCTACTTATGATGGATTTAGAAAGAGAAAAATGTATTAAGAGATACCACAGATAGTTTGATTTGGTTGCGCTTTAAATGTAGGCTGCATTAATTTGGTCTATGCTGGGTCTTTGAGTAGCATGCTGGGATGGGCAACATTCCAAATAAAGAACAAAATAGGTATATCTAAAATAAATACAATTTTAGTTTCATATAATTTAATTAACTCAATCAGTTGGATATGGATAATATGACTCCAATAGTTTTTCATGTCTCTCATTCCAAAAAGAGAGAGCCAGTAGTAGTGTAATGGTTTAAGGCACCAGATGAGAAACTGAGTGACTGTAAGTTCAAGTCCCGCCTTAGGCACGAATCTAATTGGGTGATAATGGACCAGTCACTCTCCCTCAGCTCTAAAAAGCAGACAATGACAAACCACTTCTAAAAATCTAGCTAGGAAGATTGCAGGGATTTATCCAGGCAGTTTCCAGAAGTCAAAGACTAATTTGAGGGTGGGAATCATTCTAAAAATAAAATTTGGAGGACTTCAGGTGACTGAGGGCTGCATATAATCCTGAGACTGAGCCTATGCTTAGAATTAATATCTACAGAATTGTACCTTAGATCAGGTTTTCAACTTGGGGTCTGTGGGCCCCTTGGAGTCTGTGGCAAGTTGCCAGGGGGTCGGCAGACAGATCAAAAGAAAAATTTGGAAAAAGTAATATACATGATTTGTCGATTAGTAATTAGGCGAATTTGTGGCAACAGGGTCTGCCATGTAGTAACGACATGTTTTGAAATCTGCAGCTTGAAAAAGGTTGAAATCCTCTGCGTTAGATCGTTAAAGAACTATTTCCAGTGATCCACACATATATGTAACAAATGGGCCAAATTGTAGAATAATCTATGCTTATTTATACAGAATTTCTAAGGGCTTATTTTTAAATATGCGTATAGGACTGTAGTCTTAATTATCCTTGCAAATTACCCAAAGATTGTTCCATCAAATGAAGCTACTTCAATTTAGGCAATACCTTTTCAGCAACAAACGCATTTTAGAAGAAAACTTTTCAAATACATGGAAATCAGTTCAAATGCACTGCCCCATTAACTGCTAGCCCTGCCCTTTTACCTCTTCCACACATGACTTTGGCACAGTTTCAACATGTCACTATGATTACATGCCATCTTTTTTCTGGGACAGTTGAGCGGATTATTTTTTTGACTCCTTGTAAGACACTTCACATCATAAACTTTCTGTTTTAAATTGCTGGAATTTTGTGACCTTTGGAATGCTGTTTTCCGATCAACTAAATTTTGCTTCAATCTGCCTTGTGCTCCTTAACTTGGAGCTCTCTAGTATATTTTAGAAGCACCCATACCAAGGAGCTCAATCTTAAATCTTTCTCATGAGTTTCTAAGCAATTTCACAATCTTTAAACAACAGAAAGGCTTGTAAATAGGATGCACTTAATTGTATTCTATATATAATTGAATCTATAGATTATATTTCCAAACACACAATAAAGCACCCATGTATAAAACATAACAAAATCAAAACCCAGCTCATTTTAGGGGACTCATTCCATAGCCTGGGAAGCACACAAGCTTTTCCCTGATTGTAAAGTCTCTGACACTGGGAGTATCTCCATGAGGCTACAGAACAGG
>JANHFO010005775.1:14576-26963 GCA_032468095.1 Pareas carinatus | reverse complement strand
GCCATGGAATATTGTCAGTACAATAAATGAAACTTCTACAGTTCTTAAGTGGTACTGTATTAAAAAAAGGTAATGTTCAGAAACCTTGAATTGCTATTGGCAATGATAATGAATAGCTTCATCTACCAGCAGCAGTTCAACTGATCTATCCTTCAGCAGACTTTCAGATTTGTTTTAATCACAGATTAGGATAGATGGTGTGGGGAAAGCCATAGTTGCAAAAGAGATAATATGCTTGCATGATATATTCATAATACATAGGTTTGACCAACATGGCCGTGGGGAAAGGGGGTTAAAATCTGCAACCTGGAGGCAAAGCATCAAAATCCAAGCACTTAGATTAAAACGGGTGCAGCCACGGCCATTATCTTGTCCCACATACACTTGCACTGCAGTCTGTGGAGGCTGCTAGTTCTGGCTTATTTATTAAAGTGCTGAATTAGAAATTTAGCTTAGACTATAAAAGTTAAGAGATAAAACCTGCTTTTGGTGATAAGAATCACTCTATAGTAAAAAAAAAAAAAGCCAAATGAAAATACCTCCTTTCTGTATACAATCATCATTTATTTGAAGGGCTAATTTAAAAACTTGAATTGAGAATCAGAAAAAAATAGAAGAGCAATGTATTGTATCTTTTCCACAAAACCACCCTGTACATTACCGCCGAGGTAATAGTTACGATAGCTCCTGGAAAAAGTGACTTATGACACATCCTCAAAGTTATGATCATCATAACAGCCCCACAGTCACATGACCACAATTTGAGTGCATGGCAATTGGCCACACGTTTGAAGGTTGCAGCATCCTATCGTCATAGGATGGCTAATTGCAACCTTTCTGGCCAGCTTTCAACAAGGAAAATTGACCGGTGGTGCTGGATTCATTTAACCACTGTGGTGATTTGCTTAATGACTGCAGTAAAAATTTGTCGTAAAATCAGCCCCAATCACCTTATGATTCAATTAAAGACCACATTGCTTAGCATCAAAATTCTGGTCCCAATTGTGGTTGTAAGTTGAGGGTTACCTGTACATTGTTTTCTTTAAACAGCCTTCCAAACTTGCTGTTGGCATCTGTTAAATCCTTGGCTGAATTAAAAATGTCTGCAAGAAAACACTCAAGCTCAGAAAGCACCATGTACCCCTCACAAACAAATTTATTTCAAGCATGTTCAGGATTAGAGCATTAAAAGAGACGTTCAAGTACAGAGGTCTCCAACCTTGGCGACTTGAAGAATTCTGGCTGGGGAATTCTGGAAGTTGAAGTCCAGAAGTCTTCAAGTCACCAAGGTTGGAGACATCTGTTCTAGTAGTTTCTATTGGAATCTCTGCTACTGTTCAAGCCTCATTTGAAACGAAATAGAACTCTAAATCCCAAAATCAAGCAACTATCTTGTTTCTTTGATAAAATATTCATTATTCTTACTATAGGAAAACCAGTAATGTATACAACAAGACTTATAATATAAATAGGTTATCTTATTTAACACTTGAAAAATCTTCCCTTTCATTTTGCAGTCATTTGAAATCATCCCATGGTTTTGTCAAATGTTGAGAATAACTCCTTCTCCCCATGTGCTTAAGGAAGTTGACAGAAGGTTGCCAGGTAAATCCTTTTAGTTCTAGCAAATATGGGCGTGCAAACATTAAAGGAGAGATGCCAAGGTATTCAAGAGAAAGGCACATACAAAGCCAAGGCCGCACTCTCATTTTATTCATGTTCTAAACAGGGAATATCAGGAATGTGCCTTGATATGAAATGTAGAAGTGAATGAGCAAGATGAGAAACGCAAAACAAAAATTAAAAAGAAACAAAACCTCCAGTTCAACTGCACACATATCAACATTTCCTTTGAGTGGAAAAACAGAGTGAAATTGCAAATATTTATCAGGACAGAGGAGAGATTCAGCAGTTAAAATTTCTCCCCTTAGGGGATTGTTGAGCGATTTGAAAAGAAATGCAAATCTAATCAGTAAAAGCATCTTAGTTAGCTCAATTATATTGACTTGCTTATCAGTTCTTTATAAGTCATTTACATCATTCCAAAGTTAATGAGTTTGATTCAGATGTAGGTGTTACTAAAACAGAACCACTGAAATCAATGGAACCCCACATACAGTTATAACTAAATCCAGGTGCAGCCAAAAAAGATAAAGCAGGACTTTGAAATCATGATTGGTTGAACATAACAGTTTTGATGCTACTCCTCCTTAGAATATAATGTTAGAGAATAAAGGAAATGTTCCATATTACACAAACAAAAAAGCAACCAACCACATTATGAAATAGTATGAATAAATAGAAATTCCCTAAGACCAAACTCAACTTTGGTTGACCAGAAGGATCCATGAAGATAGCTTTCTTAATGATAATATGGAAGTGATTTGCAAAAGCTGTCTTCCAAGATTTTTTTCTCCAATTTCCAATCTAATCTAACAGCTTTAGTGATCATCCATCCAAGTACTAACCAGATTTGATTTTGCTTTGGGGTTCTGTTGTTATTGTCATTTTAAAAATCAGCTTAGGTCAGTTGGGTGCTGCTATCAAAGCTGGGAATTATGTGATAACTACATCAGTTTTTCTATGGTCTGAAGAACTCTCTTAAGTAAAAATTATAATCATTTTTTAATTACTTTATTTATATTTTGAGAGGGGAATGTTACTTGCTAGCTGCCGATTCTCTTTAAAGAAAGCAAATGCAATTGATCTTAAGGACAATACCATGATAATGATAGATTGCAAGTTTCATATTTGAATGATCCCACAATATTAATACAATGCTACACATATGAAATTGAAGACAGTTCAATTCTTTTCTAGACTCTGGATTTTAGTTTCCAGTTACATAGATATGTTCTTATATATTCACAGTTTTGTAGACATCAAGGTAGAATCAGGTGAAAATTTTCTGTAAATTGAAGTGTTGTTTCTTCTGATTCTGCTTAGATATCTTTCAATGCTGATACAGTTGTTGATATGTTTGCTGTCTTATTGTATTAATAAATATTTTATCTTTACAGATTTCCTATAGCCTCAAAGGATTTTAAAATCTAGTTAACTTGTTCAGAAATATTACCCTATGTGATGACAATAAGCATTTTGCAATGAAATCCTATTCATTATTTCTCATACCCTGAGAGGAGGAGGAGGAGGAGGAGGAGGAGGAGGAGGAGAAGAAGAAGAAGGAGAAGAAGAAGTTGTTTCACGTTTTAGAAGGAAGATATAAAGGAATTTTATATGGTAGTGTTAATAATAACCTCTCTATTTTGTCTGCTAAGATTACACATACATAAACATCAAAGAGTTCATGACTTTGAAGAAATTCTGATATGAATCGGTATTGAACTTGAGTAATGGACAGTAAAATCTAAGGTTGATTGAAAGATTATTGAAGTACTAATAGTACCTCTCTAAGCAAACGTGCAATTTATTTAAAGAAATACAGTAGTGATTGTAGACACAAAAAGTGATGGTTAACAAAAGCAGAAATTGCTAGGCCTGACAATTGTGTAAGTCTGCCTGCAGTCTTATTATTTAAGTATTTGTGTGATGTGAGTGTTGTACATATACAGTAATCAACATGTCCCTGCGTCTCTTTGAGACAAGATGGTTGCTTCTGGTTTTATTCTGAGCATACCTGAACAACTTTGATCTAGTCTGAAGAATGGTCTAGAAAACAGGACAAAAAGTCCAGATCACCTGTGTAAATACTTCTTCATGTTCCTAGTGGAACCACATCATTCCTGGATGAATAACTTCTTTCCCATTTCAAAGTAAGGTTAGAAAAGTTCTGAGATGCTTCCCATGAGAGGGGCAGATTCTCTTCCCTTGTCCTCTTCAGGAGAACATTCACATATTTTCTTTAGCTGCTATTCTTATGACTAGGACTATTTCAACCACTGATCTTGGTCTTCTTGACCTTCTCCTGTTTTTTCTTTATTTTTGTTTTGCCTCTTGGCTTTTATGTAAAAATGAACAGCCAGTTAATGAATGATAGGATATTGCCAAGAAATAATTAAGAGGACCTTGTCTGATAGGGGTTTGGACTCCAATTGCACAGTAATGGGCACCATCAGCTCTATGTCCTGCTTCTCACAAGGATATAATAAATCTATTTTTTGTCAACCCATCATTTTCCTTGTAAGTAGGTCCAAAGAATATGGATATTCAAAAATATTAATCTTTGTCAAGGTCAAATTAATGTGTGTAATGACTCATTCCGAGAATATAACAATTTTAGGACATTGCAGAATATAGTTTAATGAAGCGTACGTCTCAGTGTATCTCCAACAATGGGATGATTTACTAATTCTTTTTCTATACTAACACAGTAGGATCCAATAAGACTGAACTTTTTTTCTTGAATTTGATATAGATATTAAGATATTCTCATTTATTTAAACCAAAGGTAGCTCCTCAATTCTATGTTCTATTCAACTTTTATAATTGACATATCGAATTAATTTACTCATAACAAGTATTTATAAACTAATTATGCTTTTTTTTAGTAATCTGATTTAATAATTTAGGTGTCTGTTAACCTGAAAATACTGTTGATAGGTGAGAGTTTTATACATACACACACACATATATGTAATTTATAATAATGATAATGATAATGATAATTTTTCATAATAATAAGAATAATTTTTTGAACCCTCAACAGAAAAAAGAATTAAACGAGACCAAATAGCAAGAAGTAATAAGGAATTGGGAAGATAAATTAATGGGAAATGGAGAAGGAAGAATTGATAGGATGAAATGTAATATGGTATTTAAAAGGTAAAATAAGCAATAAAGTGTAAAAATAATGGTTGATGTAATGAATGAAGCATGTAAACTGGAAAAACAATTATTTAATTTATTATTGGGGACAGACTCGAATCTGAAAATTAGTAAGGGAGGAGAAGAAAGAAAGGGAAAAGGATAGTGAGGAAAGGAAAGAAAGAGAAAGGAAATTAAAAAAACAGAAGGGAGATAGGAGGAAGAGGTGAAGAAGAGAAGAGGAAGGAAATGGGATAGAAAGTAAGTTGTTAGTGGAAAGGAAGAAAAGGGGAGAAGAGGAATAGATAGGTGGAAACGAAAGAGTAGACGGAGGTTGGGAAGAGAAGTTAGGAGGAGGTGGAAAGTGAAAAGAAAAGGGAAAAAAGAGAGAGAAAGTGAGAAGGCTTGAGAAAGAAGAATGGGAAAGTATAAAGATAGAGGGAAGAGAGAGATAATAAGAAATGTTACATATTTGAGATCTGAAACCAATTATAAAAGTTTGATATTTTGATATTGAATGAAATAATATTAGAGCTAAAAGTATACAAATTTAAATTATGGAGTTTGGATATGATGGGAGAAACTATAAACAAGGAACAATGTAAAATAAAAGTTAAAGAATATATGGATAAATTTCACGTCATATGTAAATGATCAGAAAGAATTGATATTTTTGTGAGGACGGGCTCAAGTATGGAACAGAGAAGGGGAGTAGGGGTAAGGGAAGAGCTGAGAAAGAAGAGAAAAGAAAGGAAATGGAAGAAAAGGAAAAGGGAATGGGGTGGGGGCAGGGTGGTGTGAACCAGATGGAGGGCAGGAGAGCACCCGGGGACGAGGAGGACACCCAGAAACAAAATCGTCCCAGGACCCAGCTCTGCTCCCCTTTTTTCCCTTGAGGACTCTTGTGTACAGGTGGTGAGCAATGTACATTATGTCTCAACTCCAGGCGCTGCAGGAGTCCCCCCTCTCGTGGCTATGGCCCTCCAAATTATCGAGGGCCTTCCTTTAGGACGGGCACTGGAGCCCTGAGAGGTGGTCCATGGCCAAGGACAAACTCAGGGGTTTTTTAACTAAACTTTTAAGGGGGTTAGGGAGGGATAATGGGAGCAGTGAGGGACAGGGGCACCCGGGGATAATTGGGGATAGGCCCGACTTGAGGGGGTCGGAGATCAATCGGGGGAGGGAAGTTCCATTGACATAGGGCCATGATATTGGCGTATTAAGTGGGAGAGGTAGGTATGGCGTGAGCAGGGGGCCAAATCTGGTAAAGGGTGCATGGCCCTGCTATTTACGAGCGGTGCCGTGCACCGACCCCCTAAGATCTTCTGAGAACCTGGATGGTACAGACCCACCGAACCCAGGCCTACGGCTGATGCTGTGCAACGCCAGGTCTGTTGTAAATAAAGCCCCCCAACACTGGATCACATCTACTGTATCTTTATTTTTGATTATAGTAGCAACTCCTCCCGTTCAGTGTATAATAACTTCTTTCTTAGCTATACATTTGTTACTTCAAGTTATGTCACCTATGTCTTGAGCTGGGCTGCTACGTTAATTACAGTTTGATTCCCCCACTGTGCCATATATTAAAAAAGGAAGACTTAACGTGTGTTTCAAACACGGTTGATTGTTGGCATTTTAAGACAGAAATGTGTGAACTACCTGAACAATTGGTTATTCTACAGCTTCTAAACTTTGATCTAGTTTTTTGATTTAGCCCTGCAATTAAGAAGATTTGGTTCAAAGCAAAAGCTCATTGGTTGATGTTTTACACTGATGTGATAATGTTTACACAGATGTGCTTTGAAAGCTTGATTATGGAGGATTTTTTGGGTCCAACCACATGACAAGCTGTTGTTATTTGAAAGCTAAACTTATATAATGTCTATCTGCAATCATTTTCTAAGAAGTCTGCCAGCTTTCTATCTCCCCTTCGAAGCGATTTATCTGATCATTGTGTTCAATGTTATTTTCATTTTGAGGTTTGAAATCCTTCCATAATAAATCACTTACTTTCAACAATCTTTTTTTTAATCACTCAGGTGCACATAGGGCAGTATTTAGGACTGCTGTGATGAAAAGGTGTTTCATTACTTGCTTTAAGCCACCTGCCAATTAATTAGCCCCAAACTCTATCCAGCAAATAAAAGCAAAGCAGCCAAATCCATTTGATCTCTCAGATTTACATGGTGACACATGGAAGAAGACTTATAAAAAAACACACTGCCCTATTCTAGTTTATTGCACTACAATTTTTTTTCATTGTTAGAAATTTAAACAAAAAGTGTAAACCCATCGAGTAATTCTTTCCCTTCTGAATTATCTTCAGAATATTTATCTAGATAATATATTATGCACGAATGTGGGGAGAATACATAGTAGTATATTACTATAGTTGGAGTGTTACATTCATGCAGTCAAGTTATGTTTTAATCAATAACGGGATTAAATTAATCACATTGTTTTGTTTTTTAAAATGAATCTAATACAGAGTTAATATAAAGAGTTAAGCAAGCTGTCGGTATGATTTTGCATATGGAAGTATGATTTAATTATACAATACACGTCTTATATTCCACCAGATTTCTAGCAGTTCAGATTTATCTATTATCATTCCTCCTCTTTTGTCTTGCTACAATTCTGAGAAAAATTATCTGAATCCAACATTTCTCACTCCGATACTAGCACTTTGGTGAACCATATTTATTTTGATGTAATTGAATATACAAACTTTTAGTTGGAGTTCTCTAGGCTTCGAAGGATCAGTGCTGAAGTATTTATCTCCCTAAGCCTGGAGAACCCAATTAAAAATAAGTACAATGAACTTGGACTACTACTATTTCAATAATTTAATATGTGACCATGCGTTGAATTTAGATGGGCAAATTAAATCTGAAATTAAAACTAATATGCAGTTGATACAGGATCTTCTCTCATGAGAGTTAAATTTTGCTGGAAACAGTCACCTATAACATTAATGATTTCTGGTGCTGGCATTCTCAGTTGCACCAGAGCAAAAGTGGAATGGCTTAGCATATATATGTCAAACAGGCAACCTGCGGGCCGGATACAGCCCACAGAATGCCTGTATCCAGCCCGTGGGCGGGACATGGCGGTAAGCGAGGCGTTTCCTGGAAGTGAGGATGATGGCATGGCTAGGTGATCTTTGACTGTGGGGGGCCATCAGTGGCCATCGGGGGATCAGAGGGGGGTCGTGGTGGGGGTCCACAGTAGGGTCTGGGAGGTCCGTGGTGGGTGTTTATAGCAGTTAGGTTTATCAAATAGTCCTCAACTTGATCAAATTTGGGATGGAATTTACATTAAGTTGCTGCAGTTGTAAGCCAAGTTAGACATGACGTTATGAAAATGTTGGCAGTGATCATTAAGCAACTTACCATAACTGTTAAGCAAATACAGCTTCTCCAATTGTGTGGAAATTCCAGTTTTCTAATTTCTAATTCCAATTTTTCTGGAAATAGGCAAAAAAATGTTGCAGATCATGGTCATATGATCGCAGAACACTGCAGCTGTTTATAAATGTGAGCTCAAATAGCAATTGCATGACTGGGGTGGTACAACAATTGTAAGTGTGAGTACAGGTTGTTAAGTCACTTTCCAAGGCTGTCATAACTTTGAACTGTCATTAAATGAACAGTTGTAAGTCTGCATATGTACCTGCATGTCTTTGTGTACATATACATTCAGAATGCCTGCTATACCACATGGTCTGCTAACTTTCATATTAGAGAACTACAGGGGCCATTATATATGTCTACTATTAGAGATAATTCAGAAGCTACAGCTGGTACAAAATGTAACAGTAGAGCTCTGTCTGGAGTATTGCCTTAGACATTGACCCATAGCAAAGCATTAGTTGCCAATAAGTTCTTGGTTGGATTTCCAGCACTGAGAAGTTTTATCTAAGGCCCTACATAGTCTACCACATAAGACATTGTTTTTTTATCCTGCTCTAGCAGGTCTGAGAAAATGACAGTCCCCTACCTTCCTATCTTAAAAATAATTGTTAATATCTTCTAAATAAACTTGGATAACCTCATAATATCGTGCAATCTAACTTCTCTTTATTGAGTTGATTCTTCCTCCTACACCATCTGCTGTTCAGCTCCATTCGCCTCATATATAAGGCTAGCAATTCATCTTTAGTGGACAGTGCTTTCAAGTTCTATTGATATCAGAACCAAGATTTCTCATTTCTGTAATTTGATACACTGCTCTTCAGTTTACAAAATGAATTGGTATTTGAGCTAAAGCAATTACCAGTTAAACAAATCATAAAAGTATAATAAGGTAATTAAGTAGCATTATCAGCACATGACAAAAATGCAACCAACATCTAAAATATATGACCAAACAGAGGCTTTTAGTTGATGCCAAAATGTTGCCAAAGGCAGCAATTCAAAATACAATTGCTTGGAAGTAAATCCACTTATCTGAGTGGAACTTGTTTCTAAGTAGACACATTCAGTGATAATGAGACAGCTCTAGAGAAGTCACCACTAAAGCTATCAGCTATTTTGTTACAGCTATTTAGTTACAATGCTTGACTATTAAAAGAGGTTAGGGTTGGGGGAAGGCCTTTACATACTGACCAGAGGATTATTCTTAACGATCATAATCAGTTCATATTTATTTAATATATACAATCATATATATATGGTTTTGTATTCCCCTATTGTAGACGTGTGGTTCTTGAATAAATAAAACATATTTAAAGGCTTTGGAGACATGGAAGAGGGAAAAGATCACAGAGAAGATGCAAGTTTTCAACTAGGTGATTGCTACCATAGAGGTTCCAGCAAGATATCAATTTGGAACTGTGTGAAAGAGAGAGAGAGACAGGCAGAGAGAGACAGAGATGAAAAGTATTTTGGAAGAGAAAGCTAGGCCCACATGATAGCTGCAGTTGCTGCACACCAACCAAAAGCAAAATATTTTGGTATTTTCCAATCAAAAGCAAAGTATCTTGGATCCTGAGAAGTGGCAGTGAAAGAGGGCTATTGACTGCACAGTTCAAACTTATGAGCGTCACAAAGTAACCCAGTTGGCTACTTTGTGATGCCAAGTGCTGAAGAGGCATATGGCACAATCCAGCAAAATTCTCCTTATGTTCCACACCATCACCACTGCCTATGCCTCCTTAAAATAAACCAATAGAGCATTCTTCCCAATGCAAAAATAAATTTCACTGGAGCAATTTTTGCCAGGGATTCAAGCGTGGAGCAAAAGATTGACACTTTAAAAAATATCCCATTTAATAAATCATTATCGCTTCCACCAAACTGCTATTTGAGTTACTTAAACATTCATGTTAAAACATGCATCTTTAACAAAATATTTAGATTGTCTTTCCTCCTGCAGCACTTGATTTCTGTTTCTTTCTCTCTTCTTGCAGTTCATTAGAGCTCTTTCATGGCATAATGCAAAACAGTGTGTCCTATAATATCCAGCTAATGGTTAAGAGAGCATCTTTAAAATCCAGAATGTACATAGTGTAGGGTGCAAACTAGGAAGTGCACATTTTATGCCTCCTCCCAAAGTTCAATAGAGATCAGAGAGTTCATGTAAGATAGAAAACTATCTTACAAACTATTTTCTCCCAATGTTTTCCATATATATCTAGTTCTTTATGAAAAGAAAGAATAGATTTAGTCTAATAATATACCCCAGATGGAACACTACTGCTCAAGAATTATAGAATAGTTGAAATGAGATGGCAAATCCACATTTTCCAAGAAAAACTAACAGTTTAATGTTCTGATGAAAGCATATTAGAAGATGCTTCATTGATTTATTTATATTTAAAACATCACACCAAAAGTGAAGCTTAGACTCCAGTCCTATACTACTTACCTCAAAGTTAATCTCACTGAACTGAATTTCTAGGCAGATGTGCATACCAGGCTAAACTAGGAAGTAAAAAAAACACATTCAAAAGGAAGGAAAGACCTCTGTGCTTTTGCCAAGAAAGCTTCCTATTTTTGTGCATGAAGACAGTAAGAGTCAAGTTTAATTTGAAAAAGACTCATTATCTCTTTTTTTTTGCTATGAATTGCAACTGGCTGGAGTCTTAATAATAAGCTCTTGAGCTTACTGAGACTTACCTCTAAGTAAACAGGCTTAGTAGCATGTATGCATTCAACCCAGAGTCCTGAGGGATAAATGCAAAAACAAACAAACAACCTGCCAGCTTCTGGCTTTTCTCCTCATGGAGTGTAAAGAAAACTGCACACCGATTAGGTTGCGTGGTAAGAGACATGTGCATGTTCAGCTGAAGGAAGAGGAACCCAACTTGCACTGTTTCAGATCATATGTTATCATGCTCTAGATGTTTATCCTGCTACTCAATACAGGCTGAATGCTTACCTCAGACCATTTCAGAAAGTTAGGATACTTGCGTTAAGCAAGGTTGGGTTTAGTCAAGGCTGAAAATTACCTCTTCCTCAGTAATAATTTCATATTTTGTATTTATTAAATTTTGATACTGCCCTTATTAATAAGATAATAGTGAAAATCTAAGGGTTTATTTTTTCTCAACTCAGTTTGACTCCTGGTCCGCAAAGCTTTCTAGTCTTCCTAGGCTGAGAAAGAATCAAGGTTGAACTGAAGCCTCAAGGAGGAACAGATTTCCCTACTCTTCTCCATCATCTGAAGCACGAGATTAAACTGGACCCAATAGCATATTAGGCTATGCCTACACTCAACTTTCGTCCAGGAGCTGCCTGAAATCTTAGTGATTGTGGCCTTTCTGTGCTAGATTTCATATACAATGAAAAAAAAAGAGAGGCAGAAATGTTTCCACTGTCAACCACCTTTCTAGCAGAGACCCTGATACCGAGACAGACAAAGGAATATTATTTGTCCCTGATGAAAATGAGGACATTTATGGTTAGCTACAACTTCTAGTCACTGTTTTCCCATCCCCGCCCCCTCATCCCATATCTTTTCTGATTTTTTCCCTTCTGGTTCCTTTCAAAGCCTCGAAAGCTTTCTAAGGATTCCTCAGTTTCTCTTCTGGTCTCTTTGTATTGCTAAGATCTAAGCCTGTCGAAACACCCAAAGAATACCCAGAGGATATTGTTAGGGCCTCTGTTAGACCCAGCAGAGAAGAACCCCCCCCCCTCTCCTTTAAAAGAAGGGGAAACCCCGGCTGACGATGCCAATTCGCTTGGGAAAAAAATAATAATAAAAATCCCCCCTCCTCCTGTTTTTGGAGGGGATGAAAACGCAGTGAGATAAAAGGCGAGGATAATGCATGCAACACTTTTATGAGTGTTCTGAAGAACCGAGGAGTCGACCTGTTAGATCTTTTCGCTCTCTCTCTCTCTCTCTCTCTCAACCCCCGGCCCCCCTTTCCCTCTTTTCATGTGTGTCTCGGCAGGCCTAACCCTCCGGTGACGCCCTTTCTCCTCCTTACCTTTCCCTGCACCTGTCCACGTAATACGCGGCAAGCTTCCAGGGTCCTCCCCGCGCCTCCCCCGCCTTTGCCAAACGGGGCTCCCGCTGCTGCTGCTGCTGCTGCTGGCGATTCGTTCGCGGCCAGAAGCTTGCACATCCAAAGGGAGCCCGGCGGAGGGGGGCGGGCGGCGGCGTCCTTTTTCGCCT
>JANHFO010005775.1:0-11499 GCA_032468095.1 Pareas carinatus | reverse complement strand
TCATCATCATCATCATCATCATCATCATCATCATCATCATCATCATCATCATCATCATCATCATCATCATCATGATTATACTTTGATAACACCATTCTGTATACTGTAGAATCAATCAATTTAGAATTAATCACACACTTAATTGTGCATCCATTTCTATTGAATACATGAGACTTCTCTGCACTGAAGATAATTAGCCTTAAAAATATTTTTCCTCCTTTTCTCAATGCAGGTATTCTTGAATTCATCAGTGTGGCAGTGGGATTAGTCAGTATTCGAGGAGTGGACAGTGGCCTTTACCTTGGAATGAATGAGAAAGGAGAGCTTTATGGCTCTGTAAGTATTACTACCATATCATCCAGCTCATATTACGGACTCACATTAGCAGTAATCTTTATAATCCCTGGGAATTTTGCCACTGATAACAATACAAGAGGGATCACAGTCTTGAAGTGGCTACTTAACATAAGAAAAATAGTACTCAGTGGATTAATAAGAAGTGAGAACTAGCTGGAATAGACTGCACCACTAACACTACAGGGTTGTGTTTAAATAACTTAAGATGTTAAGTGAAAAGAAGCTGCCTTATAAGGTTGTACCATGGGTCCCGCTAGCTCAAAAGCATTCTCTCACTGAAACTCTCTAGGTTCTGGAAGATAGGAAGGACTTTTTATACTTTTGTAGCTGATTTAAGTCAGCTCCAGAAAAAAATATTTTTCTGTTTCCATCTTCATGGGAGAGTTTTCCAAAACCTGGTTGCCAAAATTAGGTGCAATTCTCAACCAGTCTGAGATGGGAAACAAAAGCAAATATACGTAGTCCTTGACTTATGACTGTCTAGTGACTGTTCAAAGTTACAATGGCACTGAAAAATGTGACTTATGATGGTTTTCATACCTAGGACCATTGCAGCATCCTCATGGCCATGCGATCAAAATTCAGACGCTTGGCAACTGACTCAAATTTATGACGGTCGCAGTGTCCTGAGGTCATAATATCACCTTTTGCAACCTTCTGGCAAGGAAAATCAATGGTGAAGTCAGATCACTTAATAATCATGTTATAACTTGTAACAACCAAGGCAATAAAGGTTGAAAAATGAGGCAAAATTCACTTAACTGTCTTGCTTAGCAACATAAATTTTGGGCTCATTGTGGTTGCAAGTTGAGGACTAGTGTAGACAGCTGAAAATCAACACAACTGTGGCCTTCAGTTGCAAAATCATTGTCCACATCACCTTTTAATAAAGAAATGCATTTGCTACTTGACAAAGAGACTCAACAATGTCTGCAGGAAAAACATATTCTCCCTTGAGTTATTTCCCTTCCTCAAATGGCAGACAAGTTCTGCCAATTATTGTCCTCATTCCTGCAGCATTGTATCCAATATGGAATGTGCTTATCAGTCTATGCAAGAGGAGACAACATGGTTCTAGCCAACTGAAGTAGTGTGCCCTGTCAATTTAAACTAATGTGACAATCTAGGAGTTTCTGCAGGATGTGATTAAAAATGTCAGAATGGGGATCATGATGGTGTAATTGAAGTTCTGCCTGTTTTTGAGGTGAAGATGCTTAAAAAACAGGTGAAGCTTCAACTACACCAAGAGGGCTGCCATCTTTATTTTTTTTTGGAGTAGTTATTCTTGCTACAAGCTGTTCTAATACTCAGAGATTTCCCAGAAGTGAGGTAGAAATTCCTTAGCAAAGAGAGGCTGGTATAACCCCAGGATAGCAGATGTAGTGAGTGGCTCAGATGTGAAATTTGGAAAGGTGAGAGCCAAGTTGAAGCACTCACTGAGTAACTTGGGCCCATCTTCCTTTACAGAATCATTGTTGTGGAAATAAAATTAAGAGTTTCCCAAGTAAAGCTGCCTTCTCAGAGAAAAGGCAGGCTTGAGATGCAGATGTAAAACAAAACAAAAGAACAACATTTGAAAAGTTTGCTCTAGTGCATGGAATAACTTGAAACAGAGTTTGTTTGGGAAGTATTACGTACATATAAAAAATGTAGTAGGCTTCATGGGATAAATAGATCCAAATAACTGGGGGCTATAGGGAGAAACAAACATGAGTGTTATTAATCAGGAAGACTAAAAGGTGTCTGTAGATGTATGTCTGCTAATATTTCACTTCAAGCATCAGCCTAATAAAGCAAGCTGCGACCTAGGTTCATTGATTTTTGCTTGTGGGAATGAAAAAGGAAGCAGAAAGAGAAGATATGCAGTATAATGTAGGGATTGTTGTACAGGCCGGCACAGCTTTAAGACAGGGTGCATTCCTTACTGATAAAAAAAAATCCTTTGCAGAATAAAATAATTTATTAAAACAATATCTTTATTTTTAAACAGTGAAGAAATAAAACTGTGAAAAATAGCACACCAGAAAGAAACATACTTTTTGAGGTAATAATCAACATAGGATTAGCTCTATCATCTCTTATCACTATGTCTATATATTTTAGCTGAAGAGACTTCTCTTTTTTTTCACCCTGTAGGAAAAACTCACTCCTGAATGTGTCTTCAGAGAACAGTTTGAAGAGAACTGGTATAATACCTACTCCTCCAATGTGTACAAGCATGGAGATTCAGGCCGGAGGTACTTTGTGGCACTTAACAAAGATGGCAGTCCCAGAGATGGAACAAGGTCCAAAAGGCATCAGAAATTCACCCATTTCTTGCCTAGACCGGTGGATCCTGAAAGAGTGCCGGAGCTCTACAAGGACGTGTTATCAATCAGTTGAAGTCAATCACAGAGAAAAACAGAATCTTAGCCTCCACAGTCTCAAAAGCGAGAAAAACCTCTAAATGATGAACATTATTGAGATCTAGAAAGCAGGCATCAGTGAAGCTGCTAAGTGGTATACAAGTCTTCATGCCTAATCTCTGGATTTAGGAGAATGAATATTAAAGTCTAGATGGCCAGCCGCTTTTAGGTTTATTCATTCTGTGCTAGTCAAGAAGATGCTTGAACTGGACTTAACAAAACTGCTCTGGATCTTGTACTTGGAGCATAAATAATTACCTAAACTGAACAGAGTTGACTGTAGATAACTAGGAAAAAAATGGCTGGTTGACATCATTGACAACCATGTGGATGGTTAACATGGAGGTTTATGAAGATTGTGGTAATTAGGCAGCAAAATCTGGATTTATTTTTCCCTTCAGGATGGACCTAATTTATATATCTTCAGAGTGCATATATTTATTTTAAATATTTATTT
Source organism: Pareas carinatus (assembly GCA_032468095.1). Classification (NCBI taxonomy): domain Eukaryota; kingdom Metazoa; phylum Chordata; class Lepidosauria; order Squamata; family Pareidae; genus Pareas; species Pareas carinatus. The sequence continues at coordinate 8,280 of JANHFO010005775.1, read as the reverse complement.
ATTACAGAGTTTATTTTTTATTGGTCTATGAAGAGAGTTCAACCCTATACTACAATAAAAATAATTTACAGTGCCAATATTTACTCCTAAAGTAGTATCATTGTGCAAAAAGGGAACATTGCTATCCCAAATGGTACAAAGGGAGCAACATCTCTTAACGGTTACTGTTTTACAAGCTAAGAGATTGGTGTTTTGTTTTATGCATACACTGTTTCCTGTTGAATGGCCCTATGTAGAAAGAGATGTTGACTGCCTTAGGAACTATGGGACTACCATCTATATTTGTATTGAATTTAAGATGCACATTTAAACGGAATTAAAGGTATACTTCTATCTGTTTGTTTCACTATTGTTCTTTAAGGAGCTATTCCCTCAAACTCCTTACCTTCTGAGAGGAAAGGAACTGGGAAAGGTCTGGTATTTAAGATGTTGAGTTAAGTCTGGTGTTGAGACTCAGCTTCATGGCCATTTTCAGCCAGGGAAGCACTGTGAGTGACTTTTGGCCATTCACTTCTTCTCAGCCTAGTTTCTCTCAAAGAGCCATGCGTGTGGAAATAAAATGAAGGGAGATCCCCATGTAAACTGTTTTGAGCTCCTGGAAGCAAAGCAGAATATAAATCAAATACATTTTGAGCTTCATATTTCGCATTGCATCATAGCTACAAATTAGTTGGACATTTGAAAATTTCCTTGATCTACGCATCTGATGTACAACAACAACTTACACTAAATGACAAACTAAAAAACAACAGCTGTGATGGATTTCTATTAACAATGTTGCTATCATTATCATGAGATCCTTGAAAATAATTCTAAGCGTTCCTGAAATATACCTTGCTCTTCACTCGGCAATTTAATCCTGAATATAGGCATCCAAGAGTAGCCTTGGAGATCCACTGTAGACCTTACTTCTCCACTTTATAAATCTTTGTCTTTGCCATGAAATCTGAGATGATATCGATGGAAGTTCAAGGTTGCCAGATAACTAATGCTGCTAAATACTCTAACTCTAGCTTTGATGACACCACAACAGTTCCTTGTGAATATTCTATATATTTCCTTATATTAACAAAACTATATTTATAACCCTAGCTAAGATCTTTTCTTATTTATCTATTTTAATGGAGATTGCTGGTGTCTTTCAGATTATTGTTGACATTTTATTCACTAAGAGAAGACTGTAATTATTGAGAGTATGACATGTGTAAAAGCTCTCACATTTAAAACCACATTTTTTAAAGGCAAATTTGGAAAAGAAACCTGTCTGAGATTGTAGGAAGTTATAACCAGGCAAGTGTTGATCAGCTTTACCTAATTTAGTGCCTTTAAGATGTATTAGCCTTGAACCTTCAGCACATCTGAAGGGTACCAATTTAAGGAAAGCTGGAAAACTGGACCAGGCAATGTTGTGTGAATCAAATTTCTGATTACCTAGATTGTCTTCTCTACCTTAACAGAGGTACTAACAGTATCTGGTATATAGTTTAGAAGCTATGTTTACATTAATAGTACCGTTGACAACACTTATCTCGGCACTTACCTCAGAACAGAAAAGGTAAAATCTTGTTCAATCATCTGCCAGTTGATCTTTGCAGAAATGGATTGTCTGTTTGTGAAATGAAAAGATCGTTGTCCTCCCAAGTCATGCTTTTAAATGCACAGAATTTTTAAAACACTTGCATATGAAATGTGAGGCCATTTCTGTTCCACAAAAGTGATTTGAAACAATGTTTAAAAGAGCTCTTGGAAGAATCTTAGAAGTTTCCCCTTAGGAATAAAATTACTTTAAGGACAGTTAAATTATTCTAGCAGATTCCCTTGGTAAAGCAAAACTGCAGAAGAATTGTAAACTATATATTATCATCTTCACTGATACACAGGAAAATAAAGAAAAACTGTATAGTGGACTCATGATCTTACCTCCATTCTCTGGTTAGAAAAGATTCTTATTAAGAAGCTTTCAAGAAAAAAAACGAGCAAAAACTTGGCTTGTTTGACTTCCTTTTTCCTCCGTGGTTCTAAGTAGGGCTACTGAGATTCAAGAAGATCATTCCCAGGAACCAAAATGAAGCAAACCCTGAATAAAATACCATGACAGTAATATTCTTCTTTGGCTAATCAGAATCATCACTAGCTTTTTTTAGATTCAAACCATAAAGGGAAGAGGAAGGCTAGTAAACTGCAACCATCCACAATCTTCATCTAGAGGTTTTACATGATAAGATTACCATTCTTAGTGCTGTCCCTTGTACTATGACCTCAAAGGTTTAAGAATTAAATAATTTTTGAAACATACAAATTAGAACTTTTAAAAAGCAACTTAACTGCAACTGAGTCCATAAAAGTAGTGGATGTTATTTCATCTTGACTGGAAGACATCTATTTCAACATATTTTTAAATTGAGAATGGATTTCTTCTCCTTTATTCTATTAATAAATTTATTCTCTCATTTTTTATTTTTTTATCCTACCTTTATTTTTGGTCAGTTCAAGGCAATATACATACTTAATGTTCTCACCTTTTACTTTCCCAATATCAAAAACTATGTGATATAGTTGGGTTGAGAGAGAGATTCATAGTCTTCTAGTTTTTAAGCTGCAACTGAATCACTACAATATACGAATTGGCTCTCTAAGACAGACAGATGACCAGACATTGGATAAACTAATAAGTATCCCAATGTTTAAACGATTCTTCAAAACTTCAAAACCAGAAAACAGAGAAGCACATATAAAAATCATTGGAAAGAGGTATGAAGTGACAGTTGAATAGTCACACTGCATGTGTAAGAATGCATATCAGTGGTATACATACAATTCTGACATATTATCTACAGCTGAGTTATTGAAGGCTTTGTGATGGATTCTAAGACATTCATATTTTAGCTGTACTGAAATAAAATCATCTTATCTTCTGAACCCAAGGCAGAATTTTAGAGAAGCTACAATTATCACAGCACATCCATTCTGAACATCCTGGAAAGCCTTCAAATAGAGAAGTGTGCTTATGCCCCAGAGTCAGCAGGAAAGAACCATAATTTTATGGAATACCATTATTTGGCAAAATTCAACATGATTAAACCTATTAGAATGATTCCACAAGTCTTTAATTTGTGCATTTAGAATCACACAGAGTCACAATCAGGAGTGGTCACTTTAAGAGGAGATCAGAGGTCAGGTCCAGAAGTGCCTTTTCAGACTAGGAAATTTTATTAAATGATATAACTTTGGAAAGCTATAATATCAGAAATCTTTTAATGAAATTTGCTAGTTGGAAAAGGTCTACTGGACTCCTGATTTTTAAACATTGTAGATCAACTTTGCTCTCCTGCAATACCCAGCCTGCTTAAAGCGCACATATCATTATCACATATCAATAAACAAATGTCTTGGGTAATTCTTGCTTTTCCACATGATGCCTAAAATAGTTTGCTCTTAAATAAAAGGAATAAAAGAAAAATAAATAAAAGCACAGTATTTTTCTAAAAAAAACCAAACTTCCTTTCTTTCATAATATGGATCAAGTATCTTCAGTCCAGTAGGGCCAACAGGCCAACATACTTTTCCAGCTATGTTACCCGAATCTGCCCTGTGCAGAATCTATTTTATGCCACTGAGTTAGCAATGCTGTTTTGGTATCATCAAACTCATGTTTGACTATCAAGGACGTCCGAGCAGTTTAGTAAATTGTACAATAGATCTAATTCTTTTTTTCTTTTAAGCCTTGAAACAGATAATTTGATTTATGGGCAAACTAATTTAGGCAAGTGAGCAGGGTTTCTCCAAGATAAAGAAATTCAATATGGTGGCTACGTCTATGAAATTAAAACTCTTGTCTTTTTCTCATGAACAGGATTCCATTCATGAAGTTGTAGCCATTTTTGACATTTCCGACTCTCTTATAGATGCCATTGCAAACAACCCTGAAGAAGAAATTAATAAACACCTTAGAAAAGATTGACAATATAATCAGTATAGCATTCAGTAAGTTCAGTCAGACAGTTACTTATATTCAGTAAGTATCACTCTACAAATGCAAAGGAACTAATGCAACATAGTATTGTCTGAACAACAATAAAATACAACTATATACCACACTAGCTTGTGATATCCGTGATCTGCTATGGGAATTTCTTGAACCGCTCCTGCCTCGCCTGAGAGACAGACAGACAGACACAGACACAGATACATACTGCTCTGGCGTTCCACTCCCCCCTCCTCACTCACCCTGGCCTGACCGAGCTCTGGGCACCCTTGTCATGCAGTTTGATCTCTGGGTGCTGTGCGGATTGATCTCTTGGGCTCTGAGTGCCCTGCGGGTCAATCTGCAGGCCAATCTACAGACCTCCGGGCACCCTGTGCTGAATTGCAGACTTCCGGGCGCCCTGTGGGCCAGAGATCAGCCGCTTCCCAAGGCCGGGTGGGTGAAGAGCTTCCATTCCCCACTGCCTCCCTGCGAGCCCACCTGCCTCCCACCCCAAGATGCGCCTGTAGGGAATGGACCAGTGAGACTGACCCATGCAGGCCTTCGGCCGGTCCAATGGAGGCACCAGCACCAGCACCAGCAGCAAGGACAAAAGAAAGAAACATCCAATCACAACCTTCTACAAAGTCCTCCAATCAGGAGAAAAGAAACAAATGTTCAATCACAACCCTCTACCCATCGGGAATTTAGAATAATTTGCATGGCTGTAATTATATTGCAAGTTTTATCTGTATGATCTAGAAGTTTTCCTTTTATTTATATTTTATAGATGTCATCTTTATGGTCTTCCCTGGAACCCAAGAAGGGAAAGAAGGAGGGAGAATGCAATAGAAATAAGGAAAACATTGGTTTGAGCTTGTACCAGATGGAAAACAAAAGTGAAAACACTCCAGTTCTACTTCTCTCATGCTATCTCTCATTGACTGGGAAGCAATCATATTGCATGTGCCTGCCCCTTTCCCCCCTCAGATACTCGAGTTCATATGCCCTAGGCAGATGGCTCCATCCATGGTTATGAACTCAAATAGTAACAAATAGAAATTCATATGAAACAGGATAGTTTCAGTTAGCAAATCTCTTTAATCTTATGGAATTGCCTCCTCTGAAAATCCCTGACTGTACTCAGTACAGAAGCTTAAACAGAATTATTCTGTATTCTTGGCTAGCAGTGATGAAATTAGCATGTTTTGATCCTACATAAGTTGTTCATAAGGACTTGAAAGGAGACAGCAGGAAAATCTGAAGGCTGAAACATTCTGAGATACACTTCTTGTTCTACATTTTGTGTGATTATCAGCCAGGGACTATCTTGATTAAGACAGCTTGCCAATTCCCTGCCACAGACACAATATTTATTAGCATAGAGGGGATTTCCTATCAGAGATCTGAAGATATGTAAGTTTAAACATTCAGATTACACAAGATAACCTATACAAATCAACCAGAGAGATTTGCAAAATAGATTTACTGATGAAGAAAAGAGTTAAAGGATTAAACTACAAAGAGTTTAAATTTAAGGAAGATATTGTTGAGAGTGAATAAGCCATGATAGGTTAAGCTAGTCTTTAATTTATTCAATGTATTTCTTTATATTTAATCACATTTTCATATTTTATGCATCGATAAATATAGATTTGTTTTGATATTTAAATAAAATAAACACTATTTAAAAATAGGATTTATCTCAGTGACAGATAACTTTTGGTGGCTTGAAAGTCACTTTTTAAAATGGATGGAAAGTGTTGGATCCGGGACTCACCAGATGTTTAGGAGCCAAAGTCTCCGGGTCTCCCGCCCCGGTGGTTTGCCCTACAAGGGAATTAAGATTGAGTTAAATGCTGATGGCTAGAGCGCGCTGAGGCGTGCCAGCTATAAAATAACTGCAGCCGGAGTTCCCTGCTGCTGGAGTTTCACTGTGACTTGTTTAATAAACCATTGTTGTTTGACAAACCTATGCTCCCAGCCTTTTTGTTCCACGCTACTACAGGAAGAAGGCTGAGATGACAACTAGGTTGAAGGTATTGTTTGCTTTTTTAAACTGTGAGATTCCAGGACTTTATCATGGTTTCTCATTATTTTATGATGTGATATCACTATTTAGTAATTATAATTATAATTGGAGGGAGTTCTGAGGATTCTAAGATGAATATTTGAGGGTCGTGTCCAATTCTATGGTTGCAAGCTGGTATTCCTGAACTGATACTTTGCTTCAGAAATGGCGTATGGCGTATTACAGGAGGCCAGGTCTAATTTAAGAGACCAGACATGCTTGAAGCAGTAGAATATGCTCATGGAAGAGGAGATGCTCAAAATGAGAATTCTTTAATCCACCCCTCAGTTGATATATCATTTTAATTCTGTGTGATATAAACAATACATGTATGCATTTCCAAGCTTATACAAGACATCATCTCAGTGAAATTACATATACAGTGTCATTTGCCTCTATAAAGAAATGGCATTGGTCACTAGATTGAGAAGATGCATTCTTCTTTATTGGTATGGGAACAATATATTTGTAGCTCGGGTTTCAAAATAGGTATCTTTGATTTGGTCTGAGCTTGGTTGTTTTCTTGCAGACATTTCATTAAGTAATGAAATGTTTGCAAGAAAACAACCAAGCTCAAGCAGCACAAAGGATCCCTCATTGTTCCCATCGCCTCAGACTTCTAGTAGCCGAAAGAAGCCTCTGTGGATGCCATGATATGTGTAGGCGACAAGGTGCCCCTCTGAACCCCAGCATTATTATTTTGTTGCTGTTTTTATTGCTATAAGGATAAATCTACTTCTATATGGAGACATGGTAAATGAGATTGCACCAACTGGTAATGTGAATCCCTTTATATGGTTTTACGGTAGTTGTAGTGCTAGCGATTATGGCAATGAAAAGTTCCTGCCAACAATTGGTTGAACTGTCACAATGGTATAGAACAGTGATGACGAACCTATGGCACATGTGCCATAATGAGCACACAGCGCCCTCTCTGTTGGCACATGAGCCCAGCATTGCTCCAGAGCTGAAGATGCTCAGAAAGAGAGTAGTGGTGCTGGGCGATGACATCATGGGACCATGCGCATGCTCAGAAAGAGAGTAGCGGCATTGGGCAATGACATCACAAGCCTGTTAATTCAGGGATAGGATCTCACAACTGGCTCTGTTAATTTCACTGTCACCATCAAACTCTTTGTTCATTTGGAAATTCTTTAGTTTTTTTTCTCCTCTATTTCTTTAAATAGATAAGAGCTATGTGACTAGATTGAATATGAGGACGATTTTAAAGAGACCATTATGACATTGTCACTATGCTTTGACTGACAGTTCTATTATCAAATCATCACACTGATATGGGATTCCTCCAGGCAGATGAACACTATACAATAATAATTGTATGATAATAATCATAAGAAGAACTGGAGAAAATCACAAAATGCAAAGACCTTTGAAATAAATGTAGAACGACTGCGACAAAAGGAAGGAAATCTAGTACAATAGTAAAAGATGCTTTGGGTGCAATCTCAAAACACCTGGAGCATACTTGAACAACATCAGCATTGACAAAATCACCACCAGTCAATTGCAAAAGGCAGCTTTACTTGGCACAGCTTCCATCCTACAATGATATCTTTAACACCATCAAACAACATCTGCCTACCCCAGGTCTTTAGGAAGGACTTGATAGGCAAATTCGAATGCTAAATCCAGTCAATTGATTTGGTGACCAACCATAATAATAGAAATGCCATGTTTAACTTTCAGAGGGGTAGCATTCCTCTGAATAATTTGCTTTGGAGTTTGGGGTTCCTCCTGGATTCATGGTTCCTGCTCAAGGAGCAGATGGCAATCATGTCTAGAGGAACCCTTTCAAAAAATTTGTGCCAATTATATTCATTTCAGTATCAGGACCCCTGTTCGTGACCTATCATGCCCTAATTCCTTCCCACCTGGATTACTATACTGCAACATAATCTATAATGCCCTTGAAGATCACTCACAAACTTCAATTGTCCCAGAATGCAGTGGCAAATGGAGTTCTGGGCACCTGATGATTTACCTGTGCCATACTGTTGGTGGCTTCCAGTTTCTTCCCAAGTACAATTCAAGCTGCTTGTGGCCACCTTTAAAGTCCTGTATGGCATGGCACTATATTACTTGAGAGAGAGAATGTCCCTGAAGATTTCTACCCATTTCACTATATTGGATGTGCTGGATCCAAGGGTTCTGCTGGAGAAGCAAAGCTCCTTGCAATCCATGGGAGCCTCTTGGTCAAGCCAGAGGCTCCAGAGTGTCTGACCCT
>JANHFO010005773.1:45209-65426 GCA_032468095.1 Pareas carinatus | reverse complement strand
GGGAGCAGGTTTCAGGCGTGGGAAGCAGAGCTAGCTTTCCCACGTCCTGTTGCCTCCAGGACCGGAAGTCGTCTCGGGTTATTTATAGAATTTCATTGGCCAAGGGTTTCAGAACTGATCAGGCATCAGTCATAGGGAGATTCTAATCCTATTCCACCTACTGTACATAATTGCCCACCTCATAAAGCTGCTTTTATCTGTGCAGGAAGTTAAGGATAAAATAAAACAGCAATCCACTAGAATTAAATCTTAAAATATCTAATCCATGCATATTTGGACCCAACATTTACACTATCTTGGCTTGATCTCATTATGGAGGACTAACATATTTTGGTTACTTTCTTAGTCGATACATGGACATTGCAGATGGAAAATAACATTTCTATAATTCTTAGCACTGTAGGAAATTGTACAACCAGTGAATTGGTTATCTTCTTTAAAAGTAGTGAATTGTTTAACTTTCATGGGACTCTAAAAAAAGGCAAATTACTAAGAAACTGAGGGAGCTGGATGCCTTAGGCAGAATTGATCATGGCTTATAGAAATGTTCATGATCCCATCAACAGCTGAAATCGGACTTTGGTCAGGAGAGACCAAAAATAATTATGGACCTATGTCAGCTGCAAACCTAGATGTGATGAATTGATGACTTCAGTTGTGATACCACATTACAAAGATAATCCCCAAGTGAGCATTTTTGTGTAGTTACCAATAAAAACAGGATTAATACTAATATTCAAATAGTCAAAATGTAGCGGTTATATAACTATGTAAAAAGCACCATAGAAATTACATCACTTCTTTAGCCAGCCCATGTCTGGAACAAGGCAGCTCACAATGTCACAGAAATATTAAACAAGGTAGGGAAAACATGTAGAGTAAGTATTGCTTCTACAATTCTTTCCAGCCACTTTACTGGCTGACCCTATAATCCATTTTCTTTTGTATGGCAAAGTAACCTGTTGCATCTGTGTGGTTCTACTCATGTTGTGCCTATATATGTGTTTTTGTGTACACTAGGAAGCACGGGGTGAACTGCATGTGTCCCACTTTCGGTTTTGTAATCGGGAGGGAAGAGGGGTGAAGAGGTGACCATGTTCCCAAGCTATGGTGCTGTTCAAATGCCTTTCCCATAAGGATGCATTGAACACATTTTTTCTCAAATGGTTTTCTTCTAAACTCATAAAAGATTAGGCCCATTTTTTTTAGCATAAACTTTCTTTGGGTAACTTTTTTCACCATATCAAATTTGTTGCAGTTCGTTCAGATTTTAGTGTTTTCCTGCTGACAGCAGATTTCTGAACCTCTTTACATGATACTCTCATTGGCTGGAAATAATAATAAAGCACAGAGTCCAGTTTCTGGAATTCCTTCTATCTATTCCACCAGCAGTTGCCACAGGAAAGAGGTGTATATTTTAATAGGTAACCTGTTGCATCCATGTGTGTGCATTTCTGCTCTTTTCATGATGCATTGGTGTGTGACTATCGGTGGGGACAAAAAGATTCCCTTTGTTGCGATTGTGGTGTTGATATACCAACTATTAAACATATTGTGCAAGATTACTCACAATGCACATTCCCTTTCCCTAGAGGATCTGCACGAAGCAATACCAGAGTTGATCACCCAGATAGCTGAACCAGACATCCAGTTATGAGACCACTGCCATATACCCACAGAAGCTTTTGTATATAAATATGTAGATTGTGTATATATGTTTAGTTCTCTTCTGTCATGTTCTCATCATACGCTAAATAAATAATGAATGTAAGTATCTATATGGGAGTACTTTTTCCCCACTGTCTAATCAGGGCTTGTGCACTTATGTTGCCTGTGCATATGTTTTCTGTTCTTGCCAGGTGTTGCATTTGTTTACTTATATGTGTTCCCTTTCTCTGCAAGGATTAATGCAGGTATGTGCATAGGTGTATCTTTGATGATATAACCAGGGTAGAATAGTAGTGGTTGTTTCTCTCTGTGTTTCTCTGTTCCACTGTATTTCATTTTTGTGTGTTTGTATGTGCATGCAGGACAGCTTACATATGGAAAGCAACCTGGATTTTTAACCATTTAATAGCTGCTTCATTCTTGGTCATGAGACTAAAATGGGGAAGGACTTAATGACAGTTGGAAATTCTCTGAGCCACTACCCAACTGCTTCTCCTTTTTCGTGTTTTTTTTTCCTTCACAAACTCCAGCAACGTTTGTCTCTTCTTTTCAAGCTTCTCTTACCAAACCAAATTTGATCTTGTTCAGTTCTATTTGAGGAGAGTCATCCTACTGACAAACAAACAAAAAAGATTCCTGGCTCCATTTATGCAATTTCTTCTCAACATTCCTTTGAGTGAAAGGAATAAAAAATAGGTAGATCTGCTATTAGCTTAAGAAAGATCTGATCTCTTTGAGAAGGTTACTTTTGAAACACCGGCTATCTATTAACGATGCATTTTAAACAATTGTTGATGATAATTGGGATATGTTTGCTGTTTCCAAAATATTTGTCAATATAAGATTAATAATTCATGGTAACTGATTATACTATATTTTGCAAAGCTTAACTACAAATGAAATAACTAAGTGAAACATTATTATGTAGAACTATAAAAACAGAGTGGTAATCAAGAATCTGCAAGATTTTTACATACCTGTTTAGTTTGGGCTGGATTTAATTGCACATAGCAATAGCGCTTAGACTTACATACTGCTTCACAGTGCTTCACAGTCTTCTTTAAGTGGTTTACCGTGTCAGCATATTGACCCCAACAATCTGGGTCCTCATTTTACTGACCTTGGAAGGATGGAAGGCTGAGTCAACCTTGAACCGGTGAGAATTTAACTGCTGGCAGTTGGCAGAATTAGTCTGCAATACTGCATTCTAACCACTGCGCCATCACGTCTTTAAGCATCGCTTTAGAAGCTATTCTGCTGTAATAAATTCTTCTATAGTGTAAATATTTTCATTATAAAGTTCTATTGATTTATAATGAAATAGATAATATTAAGAGATAAATAAATATCTCTTTAACCGATTTTGATGTTCGAAAGGAATTGTAAAGAGTATAGGCAGTGATAATGTGCAGCCCCTGTATTATTTTTGGTAAACAGATTGTATGTTTCAGCACTTGCTTCTCATGAGCTCTACTGAATAAAATATTTGTGAATATCCTTATAATTTAAAATCTTCCCAATAATCATCATTATTAAATGGATTATAAGGTTAAAAAAAATTTTTAAAGGAAGAAACGGTAAACATCCTGTCAATAATTAATACAGAAAAGTAAAATCCATTAGCTTACTGTAGCACGAGCACTTTATAACAAATTGAATATAAAACACTTGAAGAACAGGAGTGGCTTGTCAAACTTTCAAAATATTTAACTATAAAATCTGTTCATTGCTCTCTGATGAAGGTATACCATAATTGGGACCCCAAAAGTGAGAAGGCCTTTTTCCCTTGTCACCAGTGTATGCAGAACTGATGCCTGGTTATTCCTGTCCTCAGAGGTTAGCATGAACCAGCTGTTATCTCAAGCCACTAAAAGGTGTTCTACTTTCCCAAGTGTCCCCACTGACAAGTGATGGATCTGGGAGCTCCTTCAACTATAATCTGTCTGGCTTGCTTCTTTAGAAAATCAGGGCAATGCACACCTGGATGAATGGACTCACTCATCAAAACTTCATATACAAAACTCTTTATACTCTTTTTTAAAAAAAATCAAAAATCATAAAGTGGGACCATATAGGTTCTAAACTCTATACCTGCTTATGTTCAGCATACAATTCTGCTACATTGTGTATTGATAGATCATATTGAGGGATTACAGAGTTAAATACGTTTCTCTTGATTGGTTGTGTTGGACATTTATTTTATGTAATAATAGAGGAACAGATGAACACCCTTTAATGATTATAATATATTTTTATCTGATATACATGACAAGCTATATACTACAGTCTATAATATAGGAACATTACAAGCCGTGTTAGCCTTTTTGCCTAACCATGATTTTCGTATATTTTTCTCAGGTATATTAAACAGTGTACATGGACATACCTACACCATTTGTAATTGGGAAATGCCTGTTTGGTTTAGGAATACATGTTGACATTGGCTCTGTTGATGACAATTTAACACATGAGTGTTACAGTATGATCATGTAATGTCCATGATAACTTGGGTTCTGCCTCATATCTAAAAAATTTAGTACACACTCATCTGTTAAGTCATTTTGCTACTCCAACTTCAGACACTTTCCATGGTTCGTCAGTCAATTACTTTATCAGATCTGAAGAAATTACATAATAAATTGCATACATGCTTCAAACATGAGCAACAGAGGAGTAGAACAAGCTATCTATTCCCAGTTGACTGAGAAAAAGGCAGTTTTATTTTTATAAAGCAAATCTATATTCTTCTCAAGGCCAAATATAAACTATGTGTGTACATTTATCTATCAAACTAAGTAGAAATAATTGAAATGCTTAATATGCATAGTAATAAAGAAATGCAACAACAATTCCATTATTAATATTTATTGATTACTTATATTTTTAAATAGGCAATTGTAGCTACTAATATTTATCATGTTAGTTTATGAATGCATTTTGGCTTTACCTGTTTATTGGCAAATTTATGGTCCACAATACTTGTGGTTTTATCACGGTGTTTTCATTTGCTAGATGCATAGTTGATGTCAGTTATGAAGTTGTGAGTATTTCTTCCATTTGAATTTTATATAATGTAGCAGAGACTATTTTTTCTCTCCCTTTCCCCTCCTTCCTGGCTTTACCTTTGGAATATTAACAGTGCAAAATATAACCCTGTAAATCTTTACCTAAAAATTTCAAACTTTAGATTGATTCCAGCAGTGGGTCTGTATTGATCTAAAAAGCTTTGCGTTCCTAACTAAAAACTAATCTTTATTTCACCCTTTAGTGACTACAGCAATAAATATGTTCACTCCTACTGGAGTTTAGTGGATTAATGGTTATTGGAGATTGTGGCTTCCAACTGAGCTGGTAAACTTTAACCTTTGGAGGACAACACGGAGGCATTTACCCCTTGTCATCCATAATAGCTAGGTCCTTTTTTTGACAGTTACCTGAGTGTTAAAGAGAAGTCAGAGCAGGAGATGGGAAATAAAATAGCATCAGTTCACTTTAGCCATCAATCACATCTCAGGTTTATTACTGTGAGCAGAACTTTACTCATTTTCATGCAGAAACAATGAAAGGATCCCCAAATTTGAGAGGATCATTTAGTTAAAGAAATGTAACCTTAAAATTTAGGATTTCTTTTCGGAAGTTGTCCATTGTAGGAAGTAAATGCTAACTTCCTTGAAGTCAGATTTTAGGAGTGGCATGTACTTGCCTAGAATTGCTAGCAGTGTTCTAAATGCCATCAAGAAAGCCATTAGTGTGGTGTTTTGTTCTTTGCAAATTCTGTTCTGCATTCTAGTTTGCAGAGAAATGTAGATGCAATTCTCTCTTTTTTTTGTAAATTCAAATTATATATATATATATAATTTGGATTCGTTTACTAATGAGTAAGCAGCAACCAAACAATGCCAACGGGTTATGCTGGTTCTCAAAAATCTTGCTTCCTGATCCCAAGGTCCCTCCAATAATGTCAGTGGGTGCTACATATCTTTCTTTGATATAAAACATTTCTGTTTTACTTTTCTATTTTATATCAAATATGAATTTAGCATTCATGTTTATTACCTTTATAATGCAATAACTTGCTTTTTCTGAAATGTGGCTTAATAAAATTTGAAGACAGAAATCTTTACATTCCAGGAGTTCAAATAGAAAGAATAGACAGAGAGACAAGGTCTTCTGGAAAAAAAATAAGGGTGGCGGTCTTGCCTTCTACATTAATCATGTAGTGTAAAGATGCAACAATACTAAAGAAATATTGTGATGTAGACTTAGAAACATTATTCATAAAATATGAGTCCTTCTCTTCCTGAAGAGAATTTTCCTCTTTTGTACTGGTTGCAACATACAACTCACCAAAAGCCTCCACAAACAATGCATTACACAATCTAACTGAACAGATTTCATGGGCTGAAGTAAGGTACCCTTATTCATTCCTAATAATATTAGGTGACTTTAACAATGCCAACTTGAAGAAAGAACTTGCAAAATTCTTCCAACATGTCAACTGTCCTACTAAAGAAAAAAACGTTTTGTACCGCTGCTATACAATGTTACAAAATGCCTATAGATCATTACCACGAGTAAATGTTGGTAACTCTGATCACTGTATGATTCATCTTGCACCTGTTTATAGACAAAGGTTTAAAACTATAAAGCCAACAATTAAATCAGGGAAATCTTGGTCTGAAGAGACAAAGAAAAAGCTACAAGCTTACTTTGACTGCACAGACTGGAATGCTTTTGAGAACACCTCTGCAAACCTGGATGAATTTACAGAGATTACATCATATGTCAGTTTCTGTGAAGACCTATGTGTACCAACAAAAAACATTAGAATGCACAGTAACAGTAAACCCTGGTTTACATCTAAATTTAAACAATTAAGTCGTGCCAAAGAAGAAGCCTACAGAAAAGGAGATAGAACTCTGTACAATCAAACCAGAAATGTATTAACAAGAGAGATCAGAGCAGCAAAAATAAACTCATCTGAAAAGCTCAGTAATCAGCTCTCAAAGAATGAACCAAAATATGTGGAAAACTCTAAAAAAACAAGACAAGTTTGTTGTGTGTCCTGACACACTTGGCAAAATAAATTCTGATTCTGATTCTAAACTTTACTTAACTAGGCTAAAGTGAAACCTGTGCTTTTTAGGATAATAGACATCAGGTCAGTTTAATACTTCCCATTTCAAGAAAAATCTACCAAATGTACTGAATTCTCAACTCCTGAATACCATTCTGCTTGAAGGTACAATGTAGATCAGTTGTGTATTACTGGGAGCTGATTAATTAACTGATTCCTGCAAAATAGCTTCTGTTACTACTGGCTTCAGAGAAACCCGGAAGGACTAAGAATATCTTTGGATCTGAAAGGCCAGTTTCAATCTTTAGTATCTTCAGATAATACTGGTTAATTCTTTTACTAAAAGCTCATGAGAAATGTTGCTAGCTGGAGGCAACACAGAATTCTACTGGGCAATTTATTTCACTGGGGAAAATGTAAGAAGCCATCTCTGGTTTTTGTCAAGAGATCATATATGATTTTTGGCTTAAACTTTTATTCACAGAAGAAACATATTCTGGCAAATCTTCCCATATGCTGTATTTATTTGTATGAAGAAAGGTTTGTGGCATCATGCCATAATTTCAGGAATCAGTTTTATTATGGCAATAATCTTTTTTCTCTCTGTAAACTCCTTTCCATTTTGTAAACCATGTTCCCATGGGAGAGATTACTCTTGTAACCATAATGTAGAATTGCAGTTATTGGCAGCTGCTACAAACAATTATAATCAGTTCTTGTCCCATAAGACATGATCCCAACATCCCAAACCAATCAGAGCATAGGGATATAGTTTTGAAACCATACCTAAACTGGTCTATAATCTTCGATCAAAAATCATCTATTCTGGGATAAATCCAGAAAGCAAAATGTCTTTCAGTCTGATATCTTCATTTTCAGTTCTTGAGAGGTTTTTTTTAAATTAGGTATGATAAAAAATATGTCAAAATATGGGGGGAACTCTTGAGTATTTGTCTAATCATGACATTCTACATCATCTGCCTTTCTATTCCATATTGCAGGGAGCCATGTTGGGCAGCAAAAGGAGTAACGGGAAGAAATAATTGGTGAGTGAATGGAAGACACTTGATCTTTCTACATTAACTGTCCTTATTAATTTTTATCTCTTTTACATGCAGAACCTTTATTGGGGTTCTGCAAGTAAAGCTTGGAAGGAGAGGAATGGATTTTGGAGACATTTGAAGGCAAGAATCAATAGGGACAAACTGAAAGAAGTTAAATTCCAGGGATTTGAGGTATTCTATAAGAAAAAGCAAACACCTTGGCAGGAAGCAAGGGTAGACTATTTCTGTATGACTGCTAAAAGCCCTAAATGGATCTGCCTATGAAATCCATGTTACTCAGGTTGAAATAGATTTGTCTTACAACATCTGTTTTCTATTCCAGTTCTTTCTTTGGTCTTCATAAATAAACTTGTGAAGTATGTATCTTCCAGATTTTTTAAAAAAATAGTAATTGTCCCCACCATGCTTTCGGTGTCTGTAGGAATTATGATTCGTGGGAATTACATTTAGCATTCAATCTGCAGTATACAGTAGGTATATCTTTAAATTTAAATCAGATAATTAGTATTCCCTCTGAGTCCTAGCTGCTAATCTTGTGATAGTTTCTTAAAAAAACAAAAATGGAAAAAGCAAAATCAAATGAACAGAAAAACTTTTCTACAATAATTTATATTTTCCAATATTATTTAGAGAAAACTATCACTGGCAAAGTGCCATTCATTTTAATGTAAATATATTTTCTAAACATCCATGCAGTTATTACAAACTCTGGAAGTTAAAATCTACCTTTCTGCTAAAATACTTTATCAACTTCTCTCAGTTTAACAGCTCTAAACATGTACCCTCCAAGTGTGAATATAAAACCATAAAAAGAGCCTTGAGGGAGCAGGCTTAAGACTCATCTAGTCCACATCTGTCTCATACATAAGCTAGTGAGACACGTTTGAGAAGCTTGCTAACATGGCAAACTGGGTCACTATTTCAGCTGGAATTTAAAGTGTAGTGCCAATTGGGTCTGTACTCCATTAATCTGCACCTCATAATCTTTACCCAGCACACCCACATATTCTACTGAAAAAGCTTTTTAGAAATAAAGCAAGTTTCAAGCTCTTAGTGATTACACGAGTAAGCCCATGTTGTTATCTTGGTAATAACATAAATTTAGTTTGCTGCCTTCCTCCTGGTGTTTTTTTTAAATTTATTCATTTACTTTCTAAGTCTAGTTTGCAACTCTTAGATTTTCTGGATGCTCCCCATGCAAATATTAACCAGGTTTGACCCTGCTTAGCTTTTCTGAGATCAAACAGTTTCAGCTAAGTGCTGCCACCTGCTGTGATTTCTAAAAAAAAAATGATGTTGGGTCACACAAAGAGTTGAATTTGAAGTAAAATATACCAAAGCAAAATAGCTGCTAGCTCTTTTGAACAGTTGTTTCCAGAAAACAATTTCTAAGCAGCTAAGAGGATGGTAGAATAAAACTAGGTACAATAAAACTTACTTTACTTGTTTCATCAGATCTGACCATTTCATTACTTGGGCCATATTTGAATATGGGTCAATAGTCAACATCCCATATAATTTGAAGACAGCAGCAAAACCCAACACAGGTAGCTCTATTAACTGGAGCTGCAACTATTTCTATTACCATATTTTTGTAATGTAAAATTTATTTTTAATGACTATATTTTAATTTGCTAATAAGATGAAACTTTTGCTGGGCAATATGCTCGGAATGTTTCAAAAGCAAAGGAAATGATTGAAGAAAGATGAGACAAAGAATAGACGAGCAGGAAGAGGGTAGATTTAAGACAAACATCTGGAACAAAAAGCTGATCCTTTTGCCACTTGTTTTGAAAACAAACAAACATATAGCCATAATTTCTGAAAGTTTCTCAAGTCATGCCTTTACAAAATGTTATGCATATATGGAGAAGGCTGTTCAAAGCATTAATAAACCAAAGGAAAAAAAAGATCACTTTAGTGGTCCCATTGTAGTCTGATGAAAGAGAAATGTTTGGTCTCAGTTGTCCAAAATATAGTTCTTATTTCATTCTTGCAGCACTAAAACTGTCAAGAGTCACTGTGAATTGGGCAACCTATGCATTTAATTAATTAATAAATTAACAAGTAGGCTTGGTAGAAGGGCTTCTTTAGTAAAGCTCCGATGCCAAAGTTTCTTTTTAATCCTGCTTTTAAAAATTTATAATAAAATGCAGGGAACATACCTAATACTCCCTTTTCCTCGTATTTTCCCCACAACAATAGCCTGTGAGACGAATTGGATAACAGAAAGTGACTGCCCCAGAGTCACCCAGTCTGCCGACTTCTAGGCTTAAGGATGGCTTCTTTGCTCATGTCCAGCCCCCCAAATCTGATCTGGAAGATTTTCCAAACCCCAACTAATGTTGAAAGGTGTGTGATCTTCCTGTCTATGATCTCCATTCTATGGACAGATGGTCAGCATTGGATCTAAGCCATGGTTATTTTTTTCATGGCTGCTAGATGCTGTGTTTCTAGGCAAGGAATAGAATACATTTGATCCTCCAGTTATGGCTGAACTACACAACTCTCGGCATCCATTACTATTGGCCATGGTGTCTAGGGACGATGGGAGATGAAATTAATCCTTTGTTTCTGCTTCTCTCCCAACATGAACTCTGTTGTTGTTGTTGTTGCATACTATGTACACAGGGTCTCTCCTTCTTCTAGGCTAATTGGTGCTTGGTGTTACAGATTCCTTTCCTGGTTGTAGCTGTACCATTTAATCCTTTGTTACTTACATAATCAAAATAGATCCCAGCAGTGTCACGCTGATGTTTCACTGTTACAATTCTCATTCGTGCATTTTAAATCATGCTCTTATGAGCCAGAAAATAAGTGAAATCGTGAAGCTGCTCTCACAGAATAGATGCTTCTCATGTGTTAAATCTTCCTAGATCACATTGCCAGTGATAAAGTATTCTGGTTTGATTAAGGAAGGACTAATATTTTTGGATGTTACTAATATTTTCACAGATACGCATTCCGATTAAATCAATGTAATTTACACCAAGGTAATTATGCATACAACCGATTTTTAGTGCAACTTTTTATTAGAAAGTATGTACTTTCATATTTAGCACTTGATTCTTTTTTTAAAAAGTGTTTTGCTAGTTAGCCAAAGGATGTGGATTATTCTGACTTGCTTGATTAAAAAAGGCATTGAATCAAAATGAAAGTCTATTCAATCAGCTAGACACCATGCTTTCTATTCAAATTGCCAAAAGCACAATTTTGCTGTTAATTCTCTCATAGTCTGTGGACAGCCATACAAGGTGAGAAAGGATCAGCCACGAGTGCATGCAGGATATCTAAGAGAGAGAGAGAGAAGAGACAGAGACAGAGAAACAGAGAGAGAAAGAAACTTTCACTTCTAGCATATTACACTGAAGCAGATCCTATTAATTTCCGGAGGATGTTGTCTGTTTTAACAGGTTTAAAATCTGGGAGGTAGGATCTTTTATCCTTAATGGAATGTGCTAAATTTGCCTTTATGGCAAAAAAAGAGAAACCTGAGGCAACGAGACTTTCTGGCAATCCTACCATGCAGCCTCTTAAAATGATTATCTGAAGCTTCCCCCCCTTTTTTCTAATTTAGCCTAATTTCTACAAAGTGTCACAGCCCAGTGAACCACTGAAAGCGAACCAGTTCACTGAACTGAACTGGATGGAACAGATGGAATTCCACCCTTACTCTGCTTGAGAGACTCTATGAACAATGCAAAGTCTTTTAAAACCTCTCCCTCTGAGCCTGTATTAGAACAAATACTTAGTCTAGTCTGAAATCATAAAACCAGCAATATATATATATATATCTTTAAATCTTATAGAAGTTAGCTTGGAAAAAGTAAACTGACTAAAAAATTTTTTGACTTCTTTTAGCATTTTTCTCAATGTCTTTTTTCCACTAGGAAGGGAATAGTGAAGGCTGGACAACAGGAGGCTTTTTCCTTCTACTTTTGTTTCAATACTTCTGTCTAATTCAGTTTTCCAGATATCTCTGCTGAAATGTACATATACACACATGGTCACACACAGTGTGTGCACCTGTGTATGTGTGTTTCTGTGACACATTTATGCAGTATGGAAATCCAATGAGAAATGTGGCTTCAGCATTGTGGCTACATTGGTAACTGCTTCTTTAAACTCTCTCCCCCTCATTCTGTGCATAATAAATGCATAATACTGCGCAGGTATGCATGGTCTTGCTTCTCTTCTCCCCCCTCCAACTCCCCCAACCAAGAACACACATTTTCCAACCTGTCTGCTTCATGGAAATTTGGATCGTTATCATGAGGCTGTAATTTCTACAGGGTTTCATGAGTCTGTGGGCAAAATGAAAGCCAGCTCCTCCAACCTTTTTTTACAGGAAAGCCCACTAAGGAGTGTGTAAGCTCCAACAGGCCATATAAATTGGTTGTGCAGCATCTCTACAGATAAACAACTTGGCTGGAAGGTTGGAACAAGTTGGAAGGAGGAAAAACCTTTAACCAGCCTCTAAGGTTTTCGAGGAGTGGTGTCATGAATGCACATATCAAGGTTTAATTTTTGATAAATAAATGTTTGTACATCCCACTCACAGCAGCTGCAATACAATGTTATACCCAGCCTGAAGCTGCTGTTATCACTGCATAGATCTCCCTCAGGAACTAACTAATTTTTTGTTAGTTTGATTTGCTTGGTTGATTCTGTAAAACAGCATGGACCTTGCCAGAAGGCTGTGAAATTCTAAAGTTGCTTTCTTCCATTCCTCTATTCAAAGTATGCATGGTATTCCCTCTGATGCCATCACAGAAAGTCCTTAATGGCATAGAAAAGGTTGAGCTTAGGGCAGAGGTATATAGCTCCAGATGCAACGGTCACATGTCATTTTTAATATAATAGAAGAGGGAAATTATTAATTGCCTTACTTCTATCATGTTAAATCATGCATTATTATTTAAGTATTGACATGGTATAGTAATAATGTTAATTTAATTTTAATAAATCCATCTTAGTTTTAGTCCTGATCCCAGTCACTTCTGCATCTTGGCCCTGTCCACTTTTTGGAATGCAGTACTTGGTATAAT
Source organism: Pareas carinatus (assembly GCA_032468095.1). Taxonomy (NCBI): domain Eukaryota; kingdom Metazoa; phylum Chordata; class Lepidosauria; order Squamata; family Pareidae; genus Pareas; species Pareas carinatus. The sequence continues at coordinate 52,569 of JANHFO010005773.1, read as the reverse complement.
TCCCAAGGGCGAAGGTAGAGCTTTACCAAGACAAAAACAAAACCAAGCCAAACAAAACGCCACTCCAAGATTTGGAATAATAGATGGTATATGCAGGACGTCAACATGTTAAGAGACAGCCACACCCAAGTAATTAAAGTCCCCCCCTTTTATGAGCATTCTATCATTGGACCCTCCCTATAAAGGCCTTTGATTTTGTGAAGCAGAAATTATTTCTAATTATTTCAAAAGATAGCACTACTTCACAAAACACAGTTTCATTTCAGCTGAGCAGACTAAAAAACAAAGGAAATTAGAATTTACTAGAAACAATCTTGATCAGTAGGTATTCTGATAGATTCTATGTTTATGCACCAATTTTCTGTTGTGGGTGTTGTTACTATAATGTGTAAGATATTTTTAATATGGAGAGGATTCAAAAACAGTGAATTCATACCTTACACTTAAAACCTGAAAAGTAGTTTCAAGCTAATATATCAGGTGAGTTTGATTGTATTGTACAATTTAGCTTTAAGCTACTTACCTCTCTACTTAGTAAAAAAAATTCTATAAATATGATAGTTTGATAATTCCTACAATACAGGTGGTCTCAGATAAACACCACTTTTCATAATTTGTAGTATTTATATATAAGGGCATGTAAATGAATTAGAATATAAGCTCCTGGCATAAGTACCATGTTCTGTTGTTCCAACCAGCAGCTGTCATGGTTGAAAGTATATAGAAAGAGGTCCATTTTAGTCAACAAATGTGTGACCTGGCAACTAAAAACATGGAGAGAATTCTAGAGTGCATTGCAACAATATTAATAAGATGGAATCTATGCATTAAACCTTAAACCCCTATTTAGAAAAACTCACAATTCCTGAGTTCACATAATACATCATGTCCAAATAAATATATAAACTATATTATAGCTTGTGATGGCCTAAATCATACACACACACAAAGCAAACAAAAATCCAGTACTTGTCTTGGTGTATTGTGAAAACCCAACCAGAAGCTATATAACTAGGGCAGATCTAGACAAAGAAGGTGTTAAGACTGAAGGATACCTGACACACCAGATCCATTTTGGGTTTGTTTCTGTGCCATTTTTCTAGTTCTTTTACTTTCATATAAGGCCAGTGGTCAAAATATAATGAGAACAACAGTGCTGAAGACTCTTTCCTCCACACTGTTCTCCTAAAACTGGGATTAACATTCAGAACAATGAATTTTTAGGCTATGCAAAGCATTTGAAAAGAAATGCTTTATAAAACAGGTTAGCAAAGCTGCTAGAGATCTTTGGATCTGGTACAATTGCATTTAGAGGCTGTCTCCAGTTCTCTGCAAACATGTGCAGGTACAGACTGTGCTTTGCTCAAATGGGCTTACAGTCAGACACAACCCTCAAAGCCGCTGAAGGGCATGGCAAATTAAATTGAAGTAAAAAAGTAAATTACTCTGAAGAAAATAAACTAGATCCAAAGCTAAGGTCCTCTAACCCAGAGGTCTCCAACCTTGGTCCCTTTAAGGCTTGTAGACTTCAACTCCCAGAATTCCTCAGCCAGCTTTGTCTATCGGGTAGGTTAGAGGGCTAGGACCACACAAGATGGATTTTCACCTTTTGTGGCCCTCAGGGGAAAGAAAGATAGGGTGGCTGAGACTATGCAATTAAAGCCTTGCCCCCTTATTCTACATGTTTGTTTAAAAGATATGGGATTCAGTCATGTGGGCACAACTGCCATCTTGACTTTTCTGATCCACCCCCCAGAGGTGACCTATTTTAATCTTCCATTGAAATCAGTTACTGTATGGATGAGGTAGAGCGGGTTCTCTGATTGAACAGTGGAAAGGAAAAGCCAACTGAATATGCCCTAGTGGACAGATTGTGATGGTGTGGGAATCATCTTTAAGTTATATCACTTTACAGACCTTCTTTGATCTAATTAGCAAAAAAAAAAAAGGTATGTACTATCGGTCAATCAGTATGCATTTCATTATTTTTAGTGTCTTAAGTGTTTCTACTTTAAACCAGAATGCATTCCCTTATTTTAAAAAAGGTTTATATTCTAAATGCCAATCAAAAAGGCCACTGATCTTTAGCTGGGATAAAGATTTTAATTCCAGGTAATTAAGCATCTGTTGTAAAGGAGGCCTTGGTATTGCCAGCCTTGCATGCAGCAGGGAAGATCGAGTCCCGTTGTCCGCCCATTCTTATAATGGATGAAATCGCAATAATTTTACTGCTTCTTAAATACTAAAGATTTGGGGGCCCTTTGAATGCAACATTTGGTGTTCACAGGATGATTCTTCAAACACATATACATAGAAGCATTATATCAGAATTAACTGTCCATGTAATTTTTCTAGGGATGAAGCTATAATTAGGCCCTGTCAGAAATCTATGTACATTATGTCAGCACTGGCCCTTCCTTATCCAACAGATTATTGATGTAACTCTTGGGGATATTTCGGAGTGGAATTCTGATTCTGAGGCCAATGATCCTCATTAAGGGTTTTTTTTTCCTTTTGGTGCAATACCAAACATTTCATGAATTATAGGGACGGTCTGGAGCTGAATTTGACTGCTGAAGCCATTCACAGTTCAGAAAAAAACTGAAAGGAAGGCTGTTGAAACATAAACATACACAGGACAGAATTTTCCTCCTAATACTCAGCAGTGCATTTCAAGCCTGCCAGCTAGACAACACATTCCTGAGGGGGTATGATCTACTGGTTAGTGAAGCATACTTAGCATCCCCCAGCCGCCCCATTTTCTGGCTAGGGAACATGCTGGAGTTGGCAACAAGCACCAGCCAAGGGCACACAACTAACCCCCTCCTGAAGCTGTAACAAGCTGCTGCTTTCTCCATCAGCCCTTTCCCATCTACCCAGGTCTTGCTAGACACCAGTCTCTGCATCTCATTTATCTCCTTCCTTTTTTTCCTGGCAAACACGGGATGGGAGGATTCAGATAATTCAGCCAAAATATGGGAAATATTTTACACTAAAAACTTATATGCTCCTTTGGGAAGAGATATCAGATGGGTCCCATGATTGCTCCACTACAGCAAGATTTTGCAGGGTAGCTATGGAGAGGGGAAAACGTTTATGTCTCAGCTGGTATACAAATAATAAGGGCTTGTTTTTAAACAAGGAACAAATGTACTAATCTGGAATTATGGCAAATGAATCATATACTCTCTAATAAAGCACAGTGAACTCCGATTCACACTAAGCCGTGGTATGCTCAATTATGTTTTTTTAATAAACTACACGGCTCTAGAAAAAGTACAGAGAAGAGCAACAAAGATGATTAAGGGACTGGAGGCCAAAGCACATGAAAAACAGTTGCTGGAATTGGGTATGTTTAGTTTAATGAAAAGAAGGACTAAGGATGACATGATAGCAGATCCAATATCTAAGGGACTGCCACAAAGAATCGGGGACCACCTATTCTCTAAAGCACCTGAAGGCAAGGCAAGAAGCCATGGGTGGAAACTAATCAATGAAAGAAGCAACCTGGAAAACTAAGGAGAAATTTCCTGACAGTGAGAACCATTAATCAGTGAAATGACTTGTCTCAAGACGTTGTGGGGGCTCCAACACTGGAGGTTTCTAGGAAGAGATTGGACAGCCATTTTTTGAAATGATACAGGGTTTCCTGCCTGAACAGGGAATTGGAGTAGACGACCACCAGGGTCCCTTCCAACTCTGTTATTCTGTTACAAGGGGCTGTAATCACACAACACAGGAAAACAACACAAGCATTATAGCTTGCCACAATGTATAAATCCAACCTAAAATTTGTCCATTTGCATTTTTTTCTAATGCAGGACGAACTTTTCTGGCAAAATGTATTAAGGTGTCAGATTAGTACCAGGGAGGCCCAGAATCAAGTTCACCCAAACTTTGCTCATGGAAATTCACTGGGTGTTTATCAGCCACTCTGTCGGTCCAACATGGCTGAGAATATGGTTGTTGTGGGAAAATATTTGAAGAGTCAGTTCTCTGTCTGCAAGGAAAGGCAAGATATAAGTCCTGTGATTAAATAAAGTGAAAACAAGCATGAAGAAAATGACTACAACCATTCCTTAAATTACGAGGACAATTGAGAACAAAATTTATGTTGATAAGTGAGAAATGTGTTAAGTGAACCTTGTCCCATTTTATGACTTTTCTTGCCACATTTGATATGTGAATCACCGCAGTTGTTAAATCAGTAACAGTTGTTAAGTGAATCTGGTTTCCCCATGGACTTTGCTTATCAGAAGGTTGCAAAAAGGTGACCCTGAGACACTGCCACCATCATAAATGTGAGTCAGTTGACAAGCATCTGAATGTAAATCTCGTGACCATGGGGATGCTGCTGTGGTTGTAAGTGTGAAAAATGGCCATGTCACTTTTTCCAGTGCCATCGTAACTGGCGAGGAAAAAAAACAGTCTATAGACATGAAATCTCCCTATTCCTATTCTACCCTGTTTTATATATCTTGGAGCTACTGTTTCTACTATTTCTAGTATCAAAACAAGTCTTTATTTCCTTCAACAGAGGTACAAAAATATTGACATATTAAAAAGGGCTTCTGAAAAGAAGAAAGGAGCTGGTGTGGACTATCTTTGGACTGTGAGGCAACATTTTCTGGAGAAAGCATGGAGCTGTTACCTGAACCAATGGGCAGCTATGATCAGCCCTAGGAGAGAATTGTTAAGCTGTTACAATGCAGAGGGCAGAAGTCAAAATAAGTCCCCATTCAACCAAGTCATTTTCTCTGTGTTGGGCATATATGTCACAGATCAACATATTGATTTCTCTTCAGAAGATCTGAGGATCTGTAAGAAGTTTCCAGCCCACAAAAGAGGATTCTGAATTTCCTTCATTATCACATTAACTTAGGAAACTGAACACTATAAGCTGCTCTGAATTTGTCATGGGGAAAGACACAAGTCCCTTTAATAGCTTCAAACTAAGGCTATGTTTGCAGTCCCACGTGTTCTAAAACAGCTTTTTGAAATCAAATACAAAGTATTACATATCCCTAATATACAGGGGTAACATGGCTTTTGTTTGATAGAAACATTATTTATAAATTGTTATTTGTTAATATTCTCGTAATATTTTCCCATAATATTTTTAATTCATTTTGATTTTGCCACATTTGTGTCTCGAGGGCATTTGTCCTTTGAATAACAAAAGTATTTTGATACCTGCATTACATTTTCCTGGGACTACTGCTTTCACTTTCTTATTATTTCAACCTTGATTAAAACGAAAGAGAATAGAAATGTCACAGGCATTCTATTTTTAAAACTAATGCATACTTTTTCCTTTTTACAGCCCACAAACAGTTGATTTCTATCAACTTCCTCAAACTCATTCCAGACAGAGTGCTGTACTCTGATAACCATTCACATACAAATATTCTCAGAAGTGTTTCCAATCTGGTGATATTATGATAACATAGCCCTAAGGGTTTATTAGCATCATGCTATTCATTTCACCTACTTTCATTTCCTTGGATGAAGTCCAGAATAGCCTCTAGTCCTGTTGATTGCTCTTCAAACAGAAGAAATAGCCCAGCATTACATTTAGAAACATGCATCCCATTTCTAATGACTGTATTGCTGCTATACCCATCAATGACAGGATAATTGAAATTCCACTACAGTCACTGGCTCTCTGTCTCTTTACAAATTATTTTTCAGACCTATCTTTTTTTCCTTTTTTGACTTTGTTTTATTTTTGTTTTAAACTACCGTTTTGTCCTAAGCCTTTCCCAGTCCATGTGATTTTTCTTCCTAATAGTTTTATGCTGGTGCTACTCCCCTGGTTTTCCATTAAATATTATGGGTCTTGAATAACTTCCTGCTTGTCCCTCTTTCCACCCATTCTCTAAGGTGAGGATATGCTACACTCCATTGTGATTTGGTTCCACTTTCCCCCCTGAACTTCCTTGCTGAATTTTCACTTATCTGGCTCTCGTCAGATGTTTTACTTCAACATCTCTACCACTTGTCAGTTCTCTTTCTGCCGAAATTCGAGAGGGCAAATCAAACTGATAACCTTTAAACCCTCTATCTAAAGAACTCTGTTCCTTTCTGATAGATGAAGACTTCCCCTGTCCCTTTGATTTTATAAAATGAGCTAGGCAAGACATGTTATATTTCTAATCTCATAATGCTTCAATTTACCATCTGTAAATAAGTTATTAGCTTCAGAAAATACATCCAAATAAATCAATGGTTGACTGTGAGATCATGTTCAAAAATAGACTAGTTGTGACCTGAACGAATCAGACCTGTTTTTCTATGAAAAACATTTCATTACTTGCACCTTTGAGGGCTCCTCAACATGCGTGTCTGTACCCTCTCCTTTCATTGAAGAGATGGTTTGATGTGGATAGGAGGATCAGACCAAAATTGGGAATTCTAAGGAAATGCTTTCCATGCCAGTTCCAGAATCTCATTACATATTTCTCGTCAACTGGCAGTGCCTAATATACTTCTGTATATCAGTGAAATAGAACACACTTAGTACCATATCACATTTCCATATCACATTGATTCAAGATAGTTTTATTCTTAGAAATAATACGTTCTAAAAGTAGCGGTACACAAATTCAGTGTGGGAACTGACTGGCCATGGCCATAGTACTTACCCAACACATCATTTACCTGAAGATTTTTTAAAATGTAGGGATTTTAAGTCAACTTCCTTTTCAGATTTTACATACTTTACTAGCTAAATGAACTATTACTCATTGTTCTTGGCAGCATTATGGGGATCATATTTTCAGACAGGTTGCTCTTTTTGAACTATTCCTTTGATTTATAGGGTACATGCAGACTTTAGAAGGCCAGTAAGCCTTTTTAAGTATAATTAGGCTGTCTTCCCTGAGTCGTATTTAGAATGCCAACTTATTACAGAGACTCTGACGCACAATGCTGGGAGTCTTTTGATATCCTCTATTATTTAAGCAATTTATTTAAAATCTTGAAATCAATTTCTTTTCTTCCTCAGGTACACTCTTAAGGAGCAATTTTCAATTTGGTAGCTCCCCACTGTTTAATGTGTCCCTGTGCCCTACTTTATAGAGGACGCGTCTCTATTTGTAGGACTGCACAGCCCTAACCTAGTTTAAAGATGAGAAACCAGAATGGTGACTTTGAAATTGCCCAACCACATTTAGCATCTGGGTAGCAGAACGAACAGACGAGGTCATCTGGTTATTGTCATCCCTATTATGCTGAGAGGTATTTTATTTTTTAATTATAGTAATTATGTATAGATTTGAATCTATGTAAGTTTGAGCATGTTCGGGTTTTTCCCCGTGTAAGATTGCGAGTTTCTTGGCGACGTTTCGGTGAGGTCTCA
>JANHFO010005773.1:15690-36400 GCA_032468095.1 Pareas carinatus | reverse complement strand
TGTCTGTCTGTCTGTCTGTCTGTCTGTCTCTCTCTCTCTCTCTCTCTCTCTCACACACACACACACACACACACACATTCTAATAAAGACAACAGAGGGAGGAAAACTAGCATATTCAGTCTTGCAAGATTCTGTTACCATAGCTATTTCTATAGCTTTAGGTCTGCATAGTGTCTGTTTTTCTGTCAGGTCTAATTGATAGGGCTGACTGGACCATTTAAGCATTGTTAGAACTTTGTTTCTATGTATGATGACAATTATGCCATTCTATTATTATATAATTATTTAGTGTCTTTAATTATAGCATTAATATATCATGATCCAGAGATACAGGTTTTTCTCCCCCTCTCAACATTGGCAAATCTCTGGCTGAAAAGATGGGTAGATAAAAGCTGAAAATAAACTGCCAATATAAATAGGATATCATGGTTGATCCACTGTACCTGATGCCCATATCCCTATCGCAGAAAGTTTTCTACCCCTGGAGGCTTCACATGATTTTGTACAGTGCCTTGAGAGTCATCCTAAAATTGCTAATATATTACTGTAGACACCAGCAAGTTCTTTCAAAAAGTTTCTGATACCTTACACAACTCTGAAGATTTTAGTAATCTTCTGTGAAATACTATGAAAAGTTGCAGGAGAGGGCCAGAAATCTCATGAGATTTTACAATCTTGTGCCGTTTAAAAAAATTATTTTACTTGTGAGGACAGGAGTCTCTAGTTTTGCAGGTAATTCCAGGTACTGCACTGCTACTGCCCCTTGCTCTATTATATTTTAAGCTAGCTAGTTTTAAAAGAACATAACATTTTGCATCTGGATTTACAAGCAATTTATACAAGACTTGAAAACTTGTAGTGCAAAAGGTCAGATGAAATGTAATGAAAGTGAATGAAATGGGTGTCAGTATGAACCAGCTACAGACAAACCCAACTGCAATGTTATTCCTAAGGATTAATTATTATCATAATCATTAATGCAGAGTAAGTGTTTGTTTTTTTTAGCTTAATAGGGTCACAAGTTTTGCCAGCTGTTGGCAGGACTGAAAGTTACCTTACATGCCAAGTTTATGGGCAATAGAATTTTCAACAATAAAAGTGTGTTTCACTCTCTTCTCTCTCTATAGGGCTATCGATTGGGAGTCACTGATAGGGCTATAGTTTTCTTCTAATACAGAGGAATAATAATTTAAAAAGCTGCTGGGTGAGATCATCCGTGGTTTTGGGGTGGAATACCATCTGTACGCTGATGATACACAGCTGTACATCTCTACCCCAGACCACCCCAATGATGCTGTGGAAGTAATGGCCCAGTGTCTGGAAGCTGTGCGGGCTGTAAACCACCCTGAGTCCATCAGGAGAGGGGTGGTATATAAATGTAATAAAATGAAAAATGAAATGAGCGCCTGCTGCCGACAATTACCTCCCACAGACCAGTTTGCTCTTATAGAGTGGGTCTCGTCCGGATGTCATCAGCCAGACAATGCCGGCTGGTGGTCCCCAGGGGTAGAGCCTTCTCTGTGGCAGCACCAACCCTATGGAACGAGCTTCCTCCGGAGATTCAGGCGATTGCTGATCTCCGGGCCTTCCGCCGCACCCTCAAGACCCATTTTTTCATCCAGGCTGGGCTGTCCTGATCCCCAGGGTTTTTAGAATTGTTGGTTCCTGTGGGGGGTATTAGTGGGGTTTTAGCGGGTCTCAGTGGGTTTTAAATTTTAATGCTTTTAATTGATGAATTTGCAGCCCAAATTTAATACGTTTTAATGTGTTTTAATATTGTATAATATGGCTTTTTAGTTGGCTGTGCACCACCCTGGGTCCTTCGGGAGAAGGGCGGTATATAAATTTAAAAATAAATAAAAAATAAATAAAAATAAATAAAGAGTACTTAGGCATACTGAAGGCAAAATCCTACACTTTTAGATTAATTCAGACCAATGAACATTTAATGCTTCATGATATGATGGATTCTTAAATTATAGTACAAATATTGCATGATTTGTGATTCTAATAGAATCAGAATTTATATAAAAATGCATAAATGCAGTAGCACAGAGAACAATGGGCTAAATCAGACACACTTCCTCAATCTATTACCCTCCAGATTTTTAAAAGTGCAATTCTGAGTTCCTAGTTAATTGTTCCAATGCAGCTGAAGGGAGACATGTATGAGTTTTGTCATATAGATCACCACCTCTCACCCTCAGGCCCCATCATTAAGTTGAAAAACCACACTGCTTATTATGTTCTTTTTTATTATAATATGGCTTCCATACAGCATTTGTATCCTTTTTCTGAATGGCAAAGCCTCTGTTTTCTCAAATTTTCTATTGTGTGGCTGATATATTTTTTTTATTCAAATCAATTTATATGATTGCCCTGCTCACTAATGTGAACTGGGCAGCTTAAAAGTTTTAAAAATGCAAAATTAAAAATACTTACATGACAAATTAAAAACATAAAGTGGCTGTAAAAAAAAACATATAGAAGCAATGCTTGAGAAAATAGTCAAGTCTTCAGTCTTTTTTAAAGCTGAGCAGGAGCTGGGCCAAGCAAACCTTGGTTAGTATGGTGCTCTAGAACAGGGTTTCCCCCTTCATGCTGGCTGGGGAATTCTGGGAGTTGAAGTCCACCCACCTTAAAGTTGTCAAGATTGGGAAACCCTGCTCTAGAAGCTTTAGATAGGTAGGCACTTTAATTACGCTTAATTTAGTTCTATCCTGTAGACATCTCTTCCCATTGATTAACTACTGGATATTGTAATCTAGCATATTTGGAAAGAGTCACTTTGGGCAATGTTTATGTTCAGAATTGTTGGTACTTGATCCAATTATTTTTCCTTTAGTCTTAATTCAGTTTTGCAAAAGAAATGTTTTCCAATATCATATACAGTATCTCTCTTCCTGTATATATGTAAATATCATATCTTTGTCTTTTATTGATGTAAGATTACAGTGAAAAAAAACCAAATAATTCTGAACATATCCAGGTAATCTTTGTTTCTTTTCTTTTTCTGGTATTTTTCAACAATGGACATAATATCCACATGAATTGGATAGAGGGTGGTGCCAAAGCAATAATGTTCAAAAAAATAAGAAAGAAAATTTTAGCATATTAGAAAAATACCACTGTATTCAGAGAAGCCTTTACAAATGTAGCCTTATTTATACTGATTTATTTATTTAATTACATTTATATACCGCCCTTCTCCTGAAGGACTCAGGGCGGTGCACAGATAGCATAAAAATTTAACATTGAACTTTAACAATATTTGCAAAATATGGGATATGGGGGGAAGGGAACGAAGAGGAAAATTTAGAAGAATAGAAACAGCAAAAGACAAAACACATTAGCATGTGAATATCAAGCCAGAGTACTTAAGGGAATGAAATTTAGAGGGTAGCTTTACTTTCCATTGCATCATGTTACTTTCCAGATGCAATTTTTCCTCAAGGACTTAGAACAAGATCCACCAGCAACCAAACTAAAAGCATTCTAGAGCATGAGTAACTGGATTTGGTATTTCACCTAGAATCAACGTCACTGTAAAACCTGAAGTACACTCCCACCATAGGAATATCTGTCACTAGGAGAACATCTGGGCCCTGCCTACCCACCCATGCACAAACACCTGTAAACTAACCGACAAGAAAGCCGGTTGTCACCTGTCACTTTTTATGTAAGAAAGTGTCAATGGAGAGATGTTTAACAAACCATGGATTTGTGGTTCTGCCCTTGAAATGCACACAACTTAGTGAACCATTAGCTGGTTAAATATGTGGAGTATTTCTAATGATGTGAGCAAACCGGTGCAAATTCAAAAGTGGCACAGCATACCTAGGGTAATATGAAGCTTTGATGTATAAAGTTTATTGAAAGACGCTGCATTTTCTTCATGGCAGCCGGGCATCGACAGTCCTGTTCTTTTCTCCAATTGCTTTATTCTTTCATAGCTATTGAATCTGTATAAACTCACTGCATTCAATCCCTAGAAGAAGAGTAGCTCCAACTTCTCAGCTAGAGCAACAAAAGAAAACTCTTTTATTGTTCTTTGTGTAAAATGTTGCAGGCTTTTAAAAAAAAATCTTGAGATCACAGTTATTACGTGTTACATGAAAATATAGGGAGATTAAAGACAGTTTTAAAAAGTTATTCTCATTCAAAATGTATCAACTAAAAATAATCACATTGTATCTCAAAGATGCAACAAAAAATGTGCATAAGCATAAATCAGTTGCAAGTTCCCATTTAAAAGCTGACAAACAGGCTTGAAAAAATTTCTTGGGGGAGATTCCTCAACCGCAACACACACACACACACACACACACACACACACACACACACACACACACAAAGAAAAGAGGTCTACTAGCATCTTTTCAGATTGACAAATTTGATTAGAAACATAAACTTGTGTGAACTACAGTTCATTTCATCAGTTGTGATGATGTAGACTGATGTAGCATTTAAATTGGGGTGGGATGAGATGAGGAAGAAGGGAAGGAAAACAAAAGACAGGGTGATTATTCAGATGTAGGTTACATGTGAGACAGATCAATTAAGAATTGCAATGTGTTAAGCATTCATTTTGTTTGTTGAGATTTTCAGGTTGCTTGAAAGCTTTTGATACACGTGAATTCAGCAATCTTTCCCTCATTTTCTCCTAAAATGGTTGCTTTGAGATCTGTAATGGGGTATCCTGAAAGGGTGAAATTCTCCAAGATTAGGTTGTGTTTATTTTGAGCCATAATGTCCCATTGTGTCCCATTGATTCTTTTGTATAAAATTTAGCCTGTGTGTCTTTTGTAGGCTCCAGAGAGACATTGCTCGCAAATGATGGCATATTGGAAGGGGAGCATGTGAAAACACCTCCAATATTGTATGTGAAGTTGTTGGGGCTGTGATAGTATCGTTGGTTATGTGAAGGTCAAATTCACATGTTAACAACTTTCTTCTGTTGATTCTTGTTCCTTGTGATCTTCTTCAGGTTAGATAGTGCTCTGCATGCAGGTATGGGCCTGCCACCCAGTGTCCAAGTAAGTGCAGTGTCATTGTCATACAGTGGTTGTAGCATATTAAAAAGCTTGAGTGACTTGATTTGTGAGCCATAAGCATAGTGAAATTCTGCTTTTGTGGCCTGTCTTTTAATAGTCCTCCCTGTGAGTCAATCTGACTCTTATTGATTTATATAATTGGATTAGTTGTTCAGTCTCCTGAATGCCTAGTTTAGATCCATCAGTTGAACATTTCTGTCAAGTGGATCAGGACAAATGGGATTGTAGTGTACAGTCTGGCTAGAGTTGATGGATGTGGTGGTGAGTCCTGGATGGCAGTTAGAAGCATATAGGTATACAAGGTGATCTGTAGGTTTCCTGAATGGAATGGTGTTCATGTGTCTATTGTATAGTTTTAGTTTGACATCGTGTTCTGCAAATTATGTCAAAGCAAGGTTAATGGTGTGCGAACATGGACATGGATGTGGTCAAGATGGAATTTATTCTTTTTCACGGGTCTATATGAATCAATGACTTTCAAGTAAGAGATGGATCTCAAGGAGTAAAAGTTGAGAAAACATTTTTCTAGGTCAGCATGAAGATGTTGGCACATCTCCTTTACAGATGTATGAGTAGCTCTTTTAGAAAAAAGAAATTAAGTGACTTTGTCAAATGGAGGATCATCCTATATATTTCATATGTAGGACATTTGAAATGTATACAGACAGATGTGAACATTTTTTGAAGCAGTGATATCTCCTTTTCCTTTCATACCACGTTCAACTTCTTTATATATTACCTGTCATGTGAAAAATATTGCTTCTGATTATTAGTACAAGGCACAGTTGCTGGCAAAAACTGAAAGATTTGCAAAAAGCCCTTCAGAAGCTGATGATCTTTTTTCCCTTGGAGAATTGTTAGTTATCATAATCAACAGACTTGATAATGAAATGTTCATTCCCTGATATTGAAGCTGAATCTGTCTACTGGTCCCGGGATGTATTATTGGAACCCCAAATACAACTGAACTCCATTCTGCCTTTTAGCTGAATCCTTTCCTCCCTAGTAAGGCTTCTCCTATATTTCCTTTTATTGCATTTTTAAAATTTTTATTTCTATGTTCTGTTTCTTTTGTCTACAAAGCCCTTTTGCCATGTGTTCACACAAATTTGTCTTCTGCAATAATTCCTTTCATTCATTGCCCTCATGACTGTATATTTATTTTAAAAGCAAGTCTGCTAAGGGTTTTATTAGTTGTTGTTAAACTTAAAAAATAAGTATGGGAAATGCATTTGTAAATATGCATTGCAAAGTTGTAAGTTTTAGCCATAGATTTTTCTTAAAAATGTGAATCATCCCAATCCTGAATTTTAAAATGTCTGAAATGTTGAAAAAGTAGAAGTGAGATGAAGATAAGTTATGCTCTTCATCTCTTTGCTGGAACATGATGTTATTTCTTTTGAAGCTTTTCACTCCCATTGTGAGGGTAAGGGTGGTCAAAACTTAGCAATAAAGTAGCACTTTACGAAATATATGAAGAAATATTTTAGAGAATGGAAATGGATGGCAGCATATCTACTAGTCTTCAGAGTCAGGTACATCTGGCACCGAATAATTAAAAGCTTCACCAAGGAAAGCCACAGCTTGCCAACGACTTGCACTTAATCCTCTGTTCTGTCACAGTATTTGTGGGTTTTTCTTTTCCTTTTTAAAATCTTGGTCACCTCACTGGATATGCTGAGTGCATATTACATGTGGAACACTTGGCTTAGCTTCACCAGATGGTTTCTACAGCAGTGCTACGTTGCCCCCATGAGACATAATTTGAATAACATAAAACAATGTTGCTTACAAATAACCAATCTCATTTTATGTGTTAAAGCAACACCAACATATTTACCATCTTAGCTCTCTAATTTATTACTGCCATTACTACTGCCTATTGCAGTTGTTTTTCCTGTCACACCTATTATAAGAGTTTCACCGCAGTGGCCTATTGTATTACAGACATCTCCATTGCCATCAGAATAACAGGGTGGAAAGGTAACACGTATGATGTGAGGTTGTTTAGTTTAATGCAACGGACGTCCTCTCAATGAAGATGAGCGGCCTCTGGGGTCATAGCAGGTGAGTCAGTCATCAGATGCTAACTCACAGTCTCTTTTTCAAGCAAATAGTCTACACAGAGCTGAGCTCTGCAGAAAGTAAGCAACTACATGGCATTTTTGTCCATACCCAATCACATCTCTGGGACAAATTCAATGCTATACCAGTTTTATGCAATGCAATTTTTTATTATTGAAAATGATATAAAACTGTTTAATTGCTTCTTAAGCAAAGTAGTAGTGAGTGCTGTTAATAGTAACTTTTGGAAAATTCAGAAAAGCAATAGAGAATTAAAACACCCATCTTGTTTTCGGTCCTTGACTTACAATCATTCATTTAGTGACTGTTTGAAGTTACAATGGCACTGGAAAACATGACATCCAACCAGTTCTTCCACTTATGACTGTTACAACGTTCTCACAGTCATATGATCCAAATTCATGTGCTTGGCAACCAGTATATAACTCCAATAGTCGCAGTGTCCCTAGGTCATGTCTTCACATTTTCAGCACAAGCAAATGGCTAAATAAAACCTCCCCCCCCACCCAATTAGATTTGGTTTTCATCCTCCCACATGACATCCACAACTGAAATGTATTAAAAAATCCTGTTTCATTTTAAAATGAAACAACGCAAAGACAATTCTTTTTTTTTTGAATGCTAGCCATAGATCCTTCTTCAACCACGCAGCACTTTAGTCCCACACCTATTCCACTTAAAATCTTCCCAGCTTTTGTTTTCTTGCAAATGCTGTCTTCCAGAGAAATGGAATGATATCGTCAACATCATTTTTTAAAAGATGAAATACCTAATGCAGTTATTCAACTTTTTGCAATCTGGTCCTCTTGTCCCTGCAGATTTCTTCTTATATATGCATGGGCACCAGTGTTGGAGAAGACTACATTAGTCCTTTTGAATTGTTTCAGTGAGGTCACATGAAATGTAACTACAGAATCCAACTATGCAAACATAGCTCCATTTATAAATAAACCTACAATTTTGAAAAATATAAACCTACAATTTTGAAAAATACAAACCTACAATTTTAAAAAATATAATATAGGATGACCAAGAAAAAATACTTGTAAATACATGTTTTCTTTCCCTATTTTATACATTTCTAAATTGCAGATCTTTTCCCCCCTAAACCTGTATTAAAGATTTAAATGTACATGCTGATTTGTAAAGTATGAAACAGCCTTTTTCACACACACAGGAAAGTCTCTACTTATTTGCAGTGCCCCAGTATTGCACCAACCAGTTGAGTGCACATCAGGGATACCTAGTTGTCAGGTCCAATTTCAAAATTAAATGCACATGTGATTCTGCTGTTATATTTTGGTAAAGATACTTTAGCCAGGCTCCTGGAGAATGTCTGACTTTTTTTCTTGGAAATAAATACTTTACTGTTGTGTAAGGGTCTGTGAGAAAGACCTTGAGAAAGGGGGTGAAGAGATGTTGCCTAGGGAATGGGCAATTAAGAACGGGAATATCCCATGGCTGCATAATTGGTAGAGAAAGGCTCAGAAGGGACTCTACCTAGTTTCTCAGGCTGTAAACGAGATGACAAAAGATATGTACATTCAAACTTGCAAAATTCTGGTTAAATAGCGTACGATAAAGAAGAGTTAGTTCAACTGGTCATGTCTCCTGACCGGTCTGCCTGGGAAGGCTGATATAGTTTTAATAGGAATAAAAATGAGCATGGATTGATTTTCCCAACAAGAGCAGATTAGTCACTCATTATGAGTCATAATGAGTTACATAATGCTCAAGGATAAGTCTCAAACTGAGTGAAGTAAACAGGGATGATGGGCCCGGGAACGTAGAAAGCAGGTAGAAAGTTCAGGATTAAGTTCCTCCTCACTATTGGGAGGCTGTAGCAACAATGACCACAACCTCTGCTGCAATTATGCAGCTAATGTTTGTTAAGATTGCAGTATTAGAAATGCCAAATAGAAGTGTAGCTGATAGGAATTGGCCAGATTGTCTCATTCCACATATAGTCTGGGACTGCAATGCTCCTGAAAGTAAGGGAAGGATGATATTTTCAATTACACACTAGGCATTAAGAGAAGTTAATCATGTGATTGCTTTGCCATATGTTCAGTTCTGCAGAGACCTACTTGGGGTATATGTTCAACATGTCATTTGGGCAGAAGAGAGACAATCGTTTTTATTAGAGTTTATTATATTTTTATATCCTATTTTTAGCCAAGATTGGTTCCCAAAGAAATGTAATGTTAAAGTCCACCAGAGCAGGCAGTATATTAGAGATAATTAGAGGTATTTATGGCAGTTGCTCTTGGTTTTTGGCTATAGGTGCTCCAGGGAAGTATGAATGGCAGATGGTTTCGAGAGTTATGTGATAACAAGGTTAGCACTTCACAGAAACCAGTCTTTTTAAAATCTGCTTAGTCTTTACACTGATAGCTTAATTTGCAAGCCAGTCAATTCTCTTTAGAATAGATGAAAGATGATATGCAGAAGTGCCTAAAAAACTCCACCCAAAAGTGTAGTTTTAAAAATCAAGAAGGCAGCTGCAATCAAAGCACTGCCTCTGTATGTGGGAAATACAGGCACTATACACACACAAATAGTGGGGCTTGATTTTGCCACCATGGCCACCATCTTGATCTATTAGAGATGACACTGATGGCAAAGGGTAATAGAGAGAAAGAAGAAGCTGCCATTTTTATTACAATTTTATAAAACCTCCAAAACCAGTGCAGAGAAATTAGAAGTGGTAAAACAAGGGTAAATCATCTCTTTTTCTCAGTATCATTTTCAACCAAACAATATCCACCCCAAATAGAATTTGAGTGTGGTCAACCTACAACACTGGCTTAACAGAGAGAGCAAAGGAATAAATATATATTATCTCTCATGCCCACAAACTGGAATTATAGGAGTGCCCTCCTTTGCAACAGTAATTTTAATCAGTCTCACATACACAAAAAATTGACATTAATTTTCTCTCTGTGTAAACATTGAGACCATTGAAAATATTGTATCTGCTTTTTTAAGAAAGTCAACAGTTTTTCCTAAAAATGTCTTTATGACACTATAAAAGATATTAAGTTGAAATCAAATGATTGGTTGGCTCAAATGCTGGAGCACATCAAATTGCATAAACAAAGGCAAAACCATCTCTCATGTTAAGACTGGGATTGACAAAGTCTTGTCTCTCCCACCAGTCTTTGCTATGTAACATTTATATCATAAAAAAGACCACAATAATAGATTGTAAAGGAACACAATATTCTTGTAAGACATTTGACAGTAAATGGCAGAATTGTCTATAAATGTATTCTAGAAACATGCATTATTTCCATGAGTTAAGCATAGAATTGTGGCCAACTTATTCTTCCCAGTGGTATTACTTGACATGATGTGAAACTTCTAGAGGGACTTTATTCCTAGAAATAGTATGTGACTTTCTTACTTGCTTTTTCATGTTTTCTTTCCTATTTCTCTTTTACTATCATACAGGCTGTGAAAGGCTATGAAAAATTGCTGGAAATGGGTGAGACCGCCAAGAGGATTTAGTGAGGGACTGCATGTGGAAGTTAACTAATCAGTGGTGCCAGGTTTTTAATGTTTATGATTTAGAAAGCTATATGTATTATTGTGATATATAAACATATACAAAGATATATGTATTATGTTGTTTTTTATTGATGTTGTTTTAATTGTTCACTGGGAGCTTCCCAGTGTTAAATACAAGGTGTTAGCATTAATCACGAGATTATACTCGCTGTGGGGGAATGGATCACGCAATTGCCATGCATGCGCATCAGTGACATATAAGGACCTTGAGGAGAAGCTGCACAAAGTTTCAAAGCACTATCTTCACATCTGTGTTAGAGACATTTTAGTTACCACAAGCATCCACACATTTATAAAATAAAGAAATATCGCCAACCGAAACTCATGGAATGTTGAATGGATGCTCCATGACGACAATGCACCAACTCACAGATCTCTTGCAACTCTCCAGTTTTGCACCCGTAAGCACATGGTTGTCGTTCCTCATTCACTGTATTCATGAGATTTGGTCCTCTGTGATTTCTTTCTGTTTCCAAAGATGAAATTAAAGTTGAAGGGTTGCCGTTTTGGCACGGTGGAGGATATCCAATGCGAATCGCAAAAGGTGCTTGACAGACTTGAAGAATGCGACTTCCAGAAAACATTTCAAAAATGAAAGAGGCACTGGGATCGTTGTACAGCTGCCCAAGAGGACTACTTTGAAGGGGATGGCAGCCAAATTTAAATTAGGCAGTTTTATTTCAATTTATGAGACTAGTCTTGGAATTTAATGATCGCACCTCATATTTATATGAAAGCTTATACAAGAAATCTTTACATCCTTTTTATTTCCAGTTCAAAACTTGTGCCAGTGATTGTTGTTAGTAAAGAAGTAAATACAATTTGTTATTACATTTGTGATGAGCCTGCTTCTGCCATGATGTTTTACTCTTCATTCACATAGCCATGTGTTCATGTTGAAACATAGCAGCTGTACTTATTTGATTGATAAATAGCTGGGAATTAAAGTCTAACCCAACTGTAGGGAAGGTGGAAAAGGCTGTAACAGATATCGCCCTGAGCAGGAAAAGCATCTCATCTCATACATTACAAATCCATCTACATTAAATAGACAATATCAAGTTCTTGTTTTACAATTGGCTGTTAATTACTGAAAGCATCTAAAGTTCATGTGGAATCTAACAATATTTGATATATAAGTTACTGCAGTTTATCTGTTTGCATGAAATAATTGAAAGGCACTGTTTTTTTTTAAGATTGACACATCATCTGAGCATAATATATGACAGTGTATTGTGGAAGCCCTTCACTTACAACTACAATTGGAACAGAAACGTCCATCCCTAAACAATGCAGTTAAGTAAGTTGAGTCTGATTTTGCAACCTTTTCTACTGCGATCATTAAAGAAATCCAGTTTCTCCCATTGAGTTTGCATGTTGGAAGCTGACTGGGAATGGTGTTGATGGGAAGCTGCAACCATCAGAAATAGATGCACTTGTCAAGCACTTGAATTTTGATCATGTGACTATGGAGATATTGTGATGGTTGCAAGTGCAAGAACGGCCCATAACATTTTTCAGCACTGACTTCAAGTTGTTGTTAAACAAATGGCCGTAAATTGAAGATTGTGTGTATTAGAAAACAGAGGAAGTGTGGATTGAATAATAATCCTCAATTCAATTAACTGAGGATAAGCATGCTGTATAACCTCAGTCCTTACGTTGTCAAATCTGAAAATTTCTCACAGCTGCATTGCAGGAATACTGAATTTTGTCCCACATTTTGCTAATAGAATAGCTTTTTTCCACTTCAAATATCCTTTTGGAAAAACCTGTTGCACAACTCTATAGAACTGCACACACATAGCAATATATTACAGAAGAAGAATGAGACAAATAGAGAACTGTTTCTTTGAAGAAATCCCTAACTCAATTTTGCAACATCCAAAGACGACCTGCTTGGGTGAAGCAGTTGAAAAATCTGAAAGCTGACATACCAGTTCAAAACAGTTCCTTCCCCATTCAAGGGTCAGAAAGCCATATATATTAAAGGGTGAATGGCATTTGCATATGAATTTTTGAAGCATATACAACTCTTATTTTGAGATCAACTCACAACAATCTTCTTAAACTAGTTGGATTGAGAGTGAGCAGCTGGCAAAAGTTGAAATTTGCACAGAATCTGAAAGAAGTCACCAGTCATTAAACTGTTTTTATTTGGACGCTAATCACAACTGCAAATAAAAACACATTAAAAATAAGAAATTCTCGGGTGTTCTACCAGGCTAAGAAGTTATAGGAGTCCCAATAGAGGGTACAATACAACAAGACGTGAGCTTTAGTTGCAATTTGCTCCTTGGGAGTCATTAAAGTGTTGCTACGGAGGCGCAGGCACGCCTATTAAAAGACGAACGACAAAAAAAATACAGTATTTTCGAAAATGGATTTCTTTGTTTATTGCATTTGAAGTAGATCTCCAGATTCTCGCCCCTCTGGAGCCAAACTCTACTACCTCAGCAGCATTTAACAACCCTCTCTAGGCGATTAACGCTACAGCACCCTTTCCCTCCAAGCCTAAAAAAAATCCCAAAGGCGCTCTTGCCCGCGGGTTTCCGATTACGGGGTCATGACTCAACTCTTGTGTCTTCCCTCGCTAGACATCGCGGGGAAGGGGAGCTGAAACAGACATTCCCTTCGCGCGTTTCATTGGCGGCCGACCTCGAGCTGCTTCCCGGGATTGGTTGGTGGGTGCCCGGAGGGCAGCCCCTACAGCTTCGGGAGGGGGGGGAGCGCAGTCCACTCTTGTTTTCGCTCAGTCCCCTAACTTGGGGTTGTTGCGTTGCGCTTCTTACGTAAGAGTCGGCGCTCTTTCTGCGAGTGCACAAGAAGAAAAGAAAGCGGAGGAGGAGAAGCGGGGAAGGCGCTTGCTGGAGAAGCGATCCGGGCGTCGCAAAGTTTAACCTCCAGACTTGGAGAGAAGCAGCTGCTCAGAGGCCCTCGACCCACCATGGAGAGACTCGCCCTCAGCCTCGCCTTAGCGCTTCTGCTGCTGGCGGCCCCTGGCAGAGGTAAGGCAGGTCCGAGAAAGGGTGCTCGGTCCGGGTTTCCTCCCACACCTCTGGTGCCCACTCGCGGAGCTGGGTGCGGTCGCTCGCTCGGCTCCCGAAGCGAAGCGGTAGAGAGAGAGAAAAGGGAAAAGGGAAAACGCTTCTCTGGATCCCTTTCCTCGATGCGGATCCATCAGCCCTGCTGGAAAGCTTTTATGCTGCAATGCCGCGGAGCATAAGGAAGGGGGAGGCTATTTATAAAAGCTTTAAAAGTTTGCCTTTCGTCCATCTTTTTTAAAAAATCAGGTTTTAAGAATCGGTTATATATATATATGTATATATATTCTTCGAATTGAACCGCAATTTCAGTCCTGTGTATATGTATAATCGGTTCAGCATATATATGGATCCTATGTCCCAAAGCA
This sequence comes from Pareas carinatus, assembly GCA_032468095.1. Lineage (NCBI taxonomy): Eukaryota > Metazoa > Chordata > Lepidosauria > Squamata > Pareidae > Pareas > Pareas carinatus. The sequence goes on along the minus strand of JANHFO010005773.1, from coordinate 22,279 downwards.
CTTGAAGGCAGGACAAGAAGCAATGGATGGAAGCTAATCAAGGAGAGAAGCAACATAGAACTAAGGAAAAAATTCCTGACAGTTAGAACAATTAATCGGTGGAACGACTTGCCTCCAGAAGTTGTGGATGCTCCACCACTGAGAGCTTTTAAGAAGAGATGGAACAATCATTTGTCTGAAATGATATAGGGCTTCCTGCCTGAGTATGAGGTTGGATTAGAAGACCTCCAAAGTCCCTTCCAACTCTTGTATGTGTATGTGTATGTATGTATGTATACATACACACACATTCTGCTCTGCTTAAGGGAGTCAAACATCTGCCACTTCCCCATCCAGCCTAAGTTAGGGACAGATTTTGAGAAGATGGCTGAGAGATGTTTATGGCTCATTGGAGCGAAGTTGCACATTTTACTTGAGGATTTGGTAATTCATAGGACTATAGCAGAATTAAGACCTGGCCACAAGATAAATCAGTGGTTTTTACTTACAATATCTGTTTTAATAGCATATTATGAGTAGTTCATCCCATCAGGGTCACAGTTATACGCCAATAAATACTTGGCTTAGGAACTTGAAATAGTTGCCCAACAAAATTCACTTCTCTTCCAACTTTGCATTTGGGATTACACAGTAGCCATAGTTCAATAACGGTGTTGTGTGAAGCCCATTAATTGTAGATTAGACTTTAAGCTTTTGTGTCAACGTAGCCACTGAATCAAATGGTATTTGTGAAGGCAAAAGCATTGAGTTGCTCCTTCAAACTGCCAAACCTTCGAACTTGTAGATTTTTAGAGGCACCAGAAAAAAAAGAGTAAAGACAAAGAAAACTTTTGTAACTCTGCAGAGTGAAATGTTATATTATGCAGTCTTATGTTAAATGTTTGTAATATTACATTTCAAGAAACTATGTTCCAACTGAATTCTGTGGATTAATAAGTACTTCTCTAGAACTGAGATTTTGATCTTCCTGTTGGTAGTAAAATGACATGGATTTTTCCAGGAGTTTAAAGACAATCACTTCATTTGTGGCATATATTTTTATGAACTTCTCAATGTCCATAAAGTATTATCCTGAATGTGTATGTGTGTTAGCATCTGCAAGCAACATGTGATTCAGATTGTGATAATGAGTAATAGGTTTTAAAGGAAGTAATCACAGCATTTTAACAATTACTGTTGATAACAAAATGAATTGATAATAAATTCATTGTGTTATTGTTCTAGAATCTTGTTGAAGTCATTTTGCTCTACGTGATTAAAAGAATGTCTTAGAAAACTAAGGTATTGTCCCATTGGACTTTAGATGTTGGCATTTTTGGTGTCAGACTTTAATGTGTTCAGAATTTCTATTTATTACTGTTATAGATTTAACACATGTATTGAAAGATGGTGGACAGGAACTTGGAATTGGACTCTGGTTGAATGACATTGTAACTTATTAATATGGACGGGTTATGAGAGCTAACCATAGTCCTTAGCTTGGTCTGTTTGGAAATCATGTTTTATATAGGAGTCATAATGCAAGAAGAAGTAATATGCTGCTTCTGCAGAATTTTGGAATTTCTCCCTCTCTGTCAGCTGCTCAAAACAGGATGTTTTTCCAACCCAGAATTGTCTCTGTTTGGGGGGGGCAAATGCATTAATGTAATTGAATACAGCTATTTAATTTTGCCTTTAATAAAATGACTTGGAAGTATTTTTAGATATCAAAATATTTTCCATTTATACTAACTGGAAGATATTTTTTAAAAAGTTAAAAAATAAGCATTTAATATTAGATATAAAAATTAGGTGTAATCATTTTGGGGGAATTTATCTATATGAAAATTAAAAAACTTTATTTTTACCTTCAGAGTATAGCACAGTAGTTACAGTACAAACTGGATAGATTTTTTGTATTATATTTTAAAATAGCCTTAGAAAGTCACTAATGCTACCTCCTCTGTAGCATTTTAAGAGAATGGAGCATGATGAATTGTCTTTTGAGTACTTTTGGACTAGTACATGCAGCATTGACTCCATAGAGTTTGATATTTTGATATCAAGATATTCAGAACTCTCTTTTGTGTCTTTTCCTTCAAACTGTTTGCAGTTAATCTGGTTTGTGACCATAATAAAAATTGATTGATACAAACCTATCATTTCCAAATTATCAACTATACAGGAAAACAAGTCATTGGGGAAGCTTTCAGGGTAAGTAATTTATATGAAGCCTGACTATGGAACAATTGACTGGTTAGTTTTAAACCCAATATCATATATTTACATTTTTTGCAGTAGTTCAAAAATCAATGGGATTAGGTTAGCAAATGAACAAATAGACAAGAATTATTATTTGTAAATAGTACTTTTTTAACTGAAAAAATAAGTCCCTAAAATATTAAAGCTGATTATAAAAATTCCTTCCTTCTTTAGTCATATGTTGCCTTAAAAGGGTGTGGACTAGTTCATCTTTTCATTGAAGCCATTTCCCCATTAGTTCTGCATAATTTTGTCCAGCTGATATTGTTCTCCTGACTCCATAAGATTAAACTTTTGTGTTTTAGATATTTTGAGAGATATTTTACAATTGCTCTACAATTAAATCATTTCATTACATATATTCACATCTTTAGTTGTATACCCACTTTGGGATTGTTAAAATGTGGGATGATGCATTTTGTAAAAGATAAAAGATAAAAATAAGAGTTTGAATGTATATCCAGCGTATACTGGGGGGAGGAGCCTTTAAAAAGTTAGTTCCATAGTGAAAATCAGGGTAATAGGTAGCATAAATTTAGCATTCAATAGTTGCAAATTCAGCAGATAGTGTTTGCTTTTAAGAATCTAACTACAGGACAAGAAAACTGATGCCAAAAGGCCAGCTTTTGTCAGAAGATAAGCTCTTAAATGGTTTTTCCAGTTTGTGTTTGCTTTATGTACTTATTCCTAGGACTGCAAACAATCTACCTGGTTTCAAATAAATATGTTTCCAACTCCCTGCCTAATGGAGGATCTTCTCCTTTGGGGGGAAGGAAGAGAGAAGCTGTTGGAGAAGACTGCATTATTATATTTTGAGCAGCCAGGCAACAGTAATGCATTATTGCTTGGAATAAAGTTTAAGATGAAAACAAACTCCAGGGCGCTGCTACCCACAATGGAGCAGTGTATTACTTCACGGTAATCCATTGTGAATAGTTTAAGCAGTTCTTCGTGTACTTTATCTTCCTTGCCTTTCTGCTTCTTCCCCTCTTAAACCGATCCTCCTAACAATCCTGTAATAGATTTGTTTTCCCTTTCAGCAGGCAAAAAGAAGAAGTTTTGGATTCAAAAGCAAAAGTAGCTTGTTTCCAGTGTTGCCCAAGGCAGATTTTTGTATGCTTTGTGAACAATGTGAACAAAAAACACTTGGGCCTTTCTCTATAAACTACTATCTTGGATGTTTGGTTATCATGAGCATATATGAATCCCAGTTTTGATGACAGAGATAGAGAGATACATTTAGAGCATAATGCAGCAAGCTTTATGACGTTGAAAAACTCTTGATTTGAGTGTGACTATAATCAGAACTGCTTTGGTTGAGGCAAAAATTCTGATGTATCTTTGTACCCATTCACTGGTAGTCACCATCAGAATAAGAAGCTAAAAATAGAGTAAAAGCAGAGGAGCATCTTCCTGTTTTCATTTCTCAGCACCTGGTATGAATCAGAATTTATTGGCCAGGTGTGTCTGGACACATAAGGAATATCTACCTACATACAATAGACAAACTGTGATTACAATCATAAGATACATTCATAATCATAAAGCACATTCATCATGTCATGTACATATGAGCTGCAATCAACAAGCCATGATCTTAATCATGAATACAATCACAATCATAAAGTACATTCATCATGTCATCATGTTATAAAGTACAATCATCATGTCACAAAACACCTTCATGCCATACGATACAATATATTTTTGTGCTAGGTTTAAAACAGTCGTGGAAAGACATTCCCCTACTTTTGGAAGTTATATAACCTTAATTTTATAATAATCTTCACAAATACGGAGTTTAGTAAGGAACCCCAAATTCCTTGAAATAAAAAAAGGCAAGATATAAGTGAAATCAATTTCAATATTGCTTTGGTAAAAAACAGAGCATCAGAGTCCTTCTTTTTATTAGTAGCTTAAATGGCATAATAGCTTATAAAAATAATTGATTTATGATAATTTGACAACAATTTGAAGTTATAACAGCCTCAGAAAAATGATTTTATGATCTGCCTCGAAGTTATGATTATCACAGCACCCTTGCGGTTTTACGGTCGCAATTTGTTGCTTGGTAATTGTCTCACAATTACTTGTGATGATTGGAGCATCTTGCAGTCATGTGATCACAACTTATGACCATCCCAGAGAGCTCCCAATAAGCAGAGTCAATTCTGGAAGATTTAAGATATTAAGATTTACTTAATAGCCTTATGATTCACTTAACCATGGTAAAAATGGTTATAAAATGATGACTTGATTTACGACCACACCAACTTCTGATGAAAAGCCCCATTCCAATTGTAGGTTTAATTTGAAGACTACCTGTATTCGTTTGCAGGGTTGATTTTTATTTATTTTATTTTTTTATTTTATATAAATTTCTATACTGCCCCTCTCCCGAGGGACTCGGGGCGGTGTATAGCCAGAGGTAAAAACACAAAAGTACAATCAACAACAGTTAAAAAACCTTATAAAAGAATTATACTAGCTGGCCTAAAAATTTCCATATAAATGATGCAAATCAATTACTTTGACTTGTTTCATTTGGAATGAGACATAATATCGTCTTCCCTTCTGGCACATTAATATATTCTTGTTAAAGAACCTCAACGAATAAACAAGGATTATTCATTCTAATTTCTTGGTGTGAATCCAGTGCTGAATAATGCATGTTCAGAGTCAAGTGCTGAACAATATATTCTGTGTTAACATTTTACACTGCATGGAAAGCAAAGCAGTACTGAGTACATATGGCCTATTGCACTCCTAGCCAAAACAGAATAGTTTCTTTGCAAAAGGCTTGAAGATGAATTTCACAGTAGCTTCTTTGAAACAATAGAACCAGGAAGAAATATGAATAAAAGCTACTTATCTGCCGTAACTGGAAAAAAATAGCTTATTCCCAGGTTCTGGAGATTGCAAATAATGTTATCATGATGTAGCTTAAATTTATTTTTTTCCTGTAAGGTTTTGAAGCTATGATCACTTTTACTTTCTTGATATATCTGCAGATTACTATTTAAAGTGTCATAATTTAACTGTGCTATTGGTCTAGTCATCACTAAAAACATTTGCTTTTACTTCCTCACATAATCAGTTTTCTCTCTTTGCACTGAGTCTCCGCCCACTGTTTTTAGCCATATGCATAAAATATTAACATTTTATTTTTGTATGTGGAATTAGAGAATGTTCAGCTTTAACTTCCCATTGGCATGTCTACCTTTCTGAGATAATGAGGTTTGTAGTTTCCAAGCCTCATTGGATTTAGCTAATGATAATTATTTTAGTGCAAAATCATTAATTAATGAGTAATAATAAATAATAATAATAATAAATTTTTATTTCTATCCCGCCCTTCTCCCCAAGGACTCAGGGCGGCTAACAGGCAGATAAAAACATGTACAGCCAAACAACATTTTAAAAACATTTTAAAAGAATTAAACGAGCCTGCAATTAGTATAAAGATGGGATGAAAAGAAATGAAGATGAATAAAATCCTATGAACAACTTTTGAATGAACTAAAGATTAAGACTGTTAAAAATAAAAGGAAGGAAAATAAAATAGCTTTATCTGATCAAGGTTAAAACAAGATATGTTGTTACTTCTGACAGCCCTTTATGGAATTTCTGCCCTCACCGGTACTGGAATGAAGATGTTTTATAGATTTGTCCATAGTTAAGGGAGGGGGGTATAGGCTGGCTGGAAAATTGTTTGTAAGCTTAGAGGAGGTGATTCAGTAAATTTGTTTATTCATTGTAATGAAGGTTGGAATTCACTTCTTTCTATATTTTCTTTATTGTATTCTTATTTTTTCCTTTTCCCAGTATCTTTTATTCTTTTTCTTAAATTTTAAATTGTATTAGATTTTACTATTATAATTAAAATGGTTAATTAAAATTCTAAAGCTAATAGAACGAAATATGAACTCCTGAGAAATTGGATTACACTAATAGTACTGTATTCTTTTGATTTTTCTTCATATTTTGATCTCTTAAATTAGGTCAATCAATATGAAGCCAGTTATGAATAGTAGCTATTTCTGTAACCATAAAATTACTTACTAGGACAGGAGTGTAAAATATAGTCCATTTCCATTCGTCTCTTAACACTGCAAAAGTTCACTCAGTTCTGCAGAAATGCATTATACTCTAGGACAGGTTCCCTAAACCTGGCAACTTTAAGACACATAAACTTCTACTCCCAGAATTCCTCAACCAGACATGCTTGCTTGGAAATTCTGGGAGTTGAAGTACATGTGTCTTAAACTTGGCATGGTTGGGAAACCCTACTCTAGAACAGCCTTCTCTAATGACTGGGCTTATTGTTTCTAGAATTCTTTACTCTGTG
>JANHFO010005773.1:4621-15590 GCA_032468095.1 Pareas carinatus | reverse complement strand
TTTATGGGACTAGTCTCGGAATTTAATTATCACACCTCGTATACAATGGATGGCCATAGAAATGTTTTCAATAAACCAATAATATAAATCCACTGCCTTTCATTGATGTGAGACAAAAGACAATTTTCTGTCTTCCTAGAAACAACATATAAGTAAAAAAAATGCTCAGTTCACCCCTTTTGTGTAATTGCACAGCTGCAAGTTCCCTTCCTTCCCCATTTCCCTCTTTTTTGTCTTTATGGTGACTTGGGGAGAATTTCAGAATTTTCAGGAGACTTAGAAGATGTGATTGTTGGGCTGCTGCACTATGAATCCTTTAAAAGCAGCCTAAGAAATATTTAAGATCTTAGTGTGAGAAGAACAGCTCTCCCAGGCATAATTTTGGTGCTGGTTGCAGCAGGGAGCGTATGCTGTGAGGAAAGTATTATTTTTCTAAATGGAAGGTGTCAGATGGTCACGCAATGTGACTGCATGTTCGAGATCACTGCCTCCCATCTGCAATTTGTGACGTGTGAAAGATTCTGCCCAAATGTGCTCACCAACTGGAAATCCTCAGCACTTTTTTTCCTTATCAGGAGAGACCAAGATAACCAATGGTTTACAGATCAGGGATCCTATCAAATTAATATCATTCTAGGATAAAATCTGCTTTAAATACAACTGCTAAAAACTCCAGTGAAGTTAACTAGTACATACAATTCATTCATCTAACTAAAAATCCCTCATAATGAAACAAGGAAAAATGTATTAAAAGATTTATAAGTATCTTTTTTCAAAAGTAGATTTAATAGTAAAAGGTATAGACAGCAACCTGAACTATTTAATTCCACTATTTGCAAAGATTATTAAAGGCACAATTGGATCATTCCCCCCCCTGATGATTTCTTCTTCAGAACCCAGTATTATTGTTTAATTTCTGCCTCTTTCCATTCAGTTAAATTTATCCTAATATAATTAATTTGAGGTGGCAAATTACAGATTGGCTTTTTGTTAGGACCATGCTCTACTATAGTGCAACTCTTTCCAGAGTCTATGGATTGGATAATTCTTCTACATGTCACCCTGATTTCAATTCTAGAACTAATACTAATGGTTCATTAGTTATTTAGTATGATTGAGAGCTGAATTATTTTGATTGCTAAATTAGATTTCTCAGATTTTCAGCTGGTTCAGCACTATAGGTCGTTCTGCTATTTTGATGTGTTGAACTAACCCATAATCTCACCACTACAAACTTTGCTCAGATCTTGGCGTAAACTACTCTGAGGTCAGGAAGGGTAAGGATTCCAGGTTGCCTCTTCTGCTTCTGCTTTCCTATTCGGACCATAATTTCAGACTATATATAGATGTGGCAACCTTTTCAGAGAGACCGGATCAAAGCAGAAATCACAAGGATTACAAGAATGCTACTTTATTGTTATGATGGACGTCATCAGAATCTTGAAAGCTCATCCACGTTTATCTATGTTTCATCTTATTCTAAACAAAATCAAAGTGTAGTTATTTTTGGTTTCTTTTTTATACTTCTATCTCTGATTTTTAAAAATCTTTTGCCCAACTCTTTCCTTAATGATTAATGCCTGCCTTCCTTTCACTTTAACAGCTCATCCATGTCTTCCCCCAAGATCAGCTCCAGCTTCCTTTATAGCATGTGATTTAAAGGCATTTCCCTATCTGAAAATACGTGTACAGATAATCCTCGACTTATATCAATTCATTTAGTGACTGTTCAAAGTGACTTATGAACCATGTTTCACACTTACGACCATTACAGCATTCCCATGGTCGCATGATCAGAATTCAGATGCTTGGCAACTGGTTCATATTTATGACATTTGCAGTGTCCCCGGTCATCATGGCATCACCTTTTGCAACTTTCTGACAAGCAACGTCAATGGGGAAGCCAGGCCCACTTAACATCTGCGTTACTAACTTAACAACTGCAGTGATTCAGTTAACAACTATGGCAAGAAAAGTTGTAAAATGGGGCAAAATTCACTTAACAAATGTTGCACTCAACAACACAAATTTTGGACCCAATTGTGGCCATAACTTGAGGACTACCTGTATTTCTCTTCTACAGAAAGAAACACATGTTAAACTGGAGGACAATAGGCACTCTAATCAGATACGTTATATGTTTATGAATAAGGTAGGGTTAGGCATCCAGTACAAGTCACAAAGCTATTCTAATGCATGTGACATCATCTGCCATCCCAGGATACGTGTAAAAGCAGTCATGTTCTTCAACTGTGTCCCTGTGGTGTAACACTTTAGACAGTGACTGCAGTGCTTCTCAGAAACGTGTTGGTGTTTAATATTATTAGAAATGACGTAGTGCTTCTACCTTATATTTTGATAATATAACTAGCTGAGGATGTAGTTACTTTTAATTTTGATACTAGTGAATATTTAAACAATGACAAAGTAGCTGGGATACCTTTGTTAGCCAGTTATATTATTAATTTCACTTCCATTTTCATTAGAGAATGGTTTAGTGTTCTTTCGTGACCAGTGGCCAGCGAGAGGATTAAATTCTGGTCCTGCCCACTGGCTTTAATGGCATCATTATCTTGCTTTCTATGGTCCTTAGTCAACAAGAATGTTGCTAGCTGTAAATGTTGTCTGTTTCTTGTTTAGCATTTGAGTTTGGATGACAAATCTTGACATGTGATTATAACCATGGATTTTTAAAAAAGTATGAACTTAGAAAAACAGCTGGATTTTGCAGAGGACTAAGTCTGGGAACCCTTTTTTGAATAATTAATAATTGTAAAAACAACATGAAAATAATTATATTTAAAAGAAAATGAAAAAGCAAAGCTGCACCTTAGAACAAGACTATCTGTTGTCTTTTTTATTACATAATACCGCCGAGTCAAAAGAAGAGCACCTACCAAATGTTGCATGAAGCTCTTAGGAGGGGATTTTGAAAGAAGAGTTTGCATTGTTCAGAAAGTCACTCAAGCAGAGTGAGGGTGGAATTCCATCTGTTCAGTTCAGTTCAGTTCAGCGAACTGGGTTTCTTTGAATGGTTCACTAAATTATGACTAACTAAAATTACAGTTAATGTGCTTTAAAAATCTTGATCTGCATGACAAGATCATCTTATTGCTTGTTCTTTCTTGCCCTTGAGTTTATCACCTCAAAAATGTCTGTGTATGAGGAGAAATGTAGGTGGAATAATAGAAACATATGGATTCCTTTCTGAGATAATTTACAATATCTTGGATGGTATGAAGAACTTATGAAGTCAACATGTTCCAGTTACCATTCTGTCAAAATGGGATGCTAACTCCCGACTCATTTTCTAAGAAATCAGTTTTATCTCCCAGCAGTATTCTAGACATATTTAAGGTGTTGATCTAATTATATTTGCCTCATGAAGGAGTCTGCTTTCTTGCTGTTTATCAGCCAAGTAAATTAGTTGATGCTCTCTCTATGAAATAACCCTGATTTTTATTATAGAATAATGGCTAGAAGACCAAAAGATCTTTTGAGTTCTAGCTTCTATGAGGTTTGATGTGAATTGAATGTATATACATTGAGTTATTCTGTAGGATTTGTAATTTTTCAGGTAAGCTCATTCTAAAAAAAGCAAATAACTCACAAAATATTATTGGTTTTCTCTCATTCAATCGTTCTGTCTTGACTATGAGCAGTGGCACCTGGGATAATTAGATCACCTAAAATCAAAGCAATATATTGGTCAAGAATATAAATTTTAAATTTCAAGTAAGTGGTGCTTCCAGCCAAGTCTGAAATACCAACCCATGCCTTTTTTCAGACTATGTTCCTTAGATTATATCTCTTTTATTAAGAAGGATAAGCCTTTAGCTCTATAACCACCTCCCCTTTCCCTTTCCCTTTCCCTTTCCCTTTTTATAGAAGTGATGAAAGAAAAGGCATTTCTTATAAGTTTACCATTCACAAAATGTCAAGAAATGTGTTAGAGCAAAATTAATTCCTTTAGTTTTAATCGGTTTCAGCACAATGGTTCAGTACTGTTGAGTAAGGGACCTCGGGTAAGAAGGTTTCTAAGATTGTTGCCTCTGAAACTCTAGATTAAAGTATCTTTTGATAGGCTGGTTCTTGTTCAGATCCAATATTGATCCAAATTCCGGTATTGGGTATACCTCTCATATAACTTTTATTTGTGATACTTCTGATCAGGCTCACCTCTCATCTAGTCAAAGATGACTTACATCAAACATGGGACAACATGCACCACCATATAGTGTTATTAAAATTCTCACATTGAATATGATGTGAGACAGCAAGGTATCAGTTATTAAATAAATAATCTATATATAATAGGAACATCCCCAGTAATATCTGTTACTTTGGCAAACGAGAAATTCATCTTCTGCACAAACCAGGTGTCTTTTGACTATTTTTCTTTCTGGTTAATTCAGTGTAGCATAGCATAGCATAGCATAGCATAGCATAGCATAGCATAGCATTAATCCTATTTAGTGTCCAAAACTTTGATTTCAGATCCATGTTGATTTCTAATCCAGATGTGTCAATTGTGAATGCATAAAATATGTCGCATTCTGAATTGGGGTGATTTTTCATTTCAGCACTAATACACATATAATGCTCATCCGCCTCATTGTCTTTTGGCACCTGTTTCTCTCAAATTCTGGATCAAGAGTGAGACCTATTTGCTGGAAGCCTTGTATAAAATACAGTGGACATGTTTTATTGACTACCAGTAGGAAATGGATTCTATTTTTTTAATGGCAGCAGCTTGTATACATTTGTAGGATTATTTGACAAATACTATATAGCTACAGTATTCATGAACTTATGGATTTTGTTGTTCCTAGAGACTGACTTCACATGCATAATGATATGTTTTTCCCTCCATCCCTGCAGGATTCGCTTTACCAATGTGTAGAGTGAAGTGGAACATTAGTATCTTAGGGTCATGAAAAAGTAACATCTTGGTGGTCTCTGTGTATCTATCTACCATTTACCTATCATCATCAATCTTATTATCAAGAAAGGATAGATGCTTATAATGGGTGATGTATTTTTTTTGTCTCAAACATTACGATCACTTGCCTGACCTAGGATACTATGCACCTTGACTTCAAAGGAAGACAGGCAGTATGCTACTGCTTTTTTGCCGCTGGCAAGAAAATCTCTTGAGCCAGCCCAGCATTTCCATGGCTAAAACTAATGATGCTACTTTGTCCTCTTTAGCTTGCCTTCTTACGAATGTGTCAGGTTTCAGTCCTGTGGTGACTGATGTAGTACTAAGAAAGCACAAAGTTGCTGAGTGGGCTTCTCAAAGCACAGGGTGAGAATCTATTTCTATTACTTCTTTTCATCTGTGCCCATCATCTTTGCAGGGAAAAAAAATCCCCTAGCCTTCTATTGGATTCTAGATTTTTTTTAATTAAAAAAAACAGTACCAAGGGCCCTTTATTATATATCACTTACCTATATCTGTTGAGGTTGCTTTGGAGAACATAATCTCACAAACATAGGATAATGAAATACAATCTTCTTTGCCAATCTATACCTGCATGCTGGAATAATGTTAAGTTCTTAATGCAGAATTCTTTGAATATCAGTAATGTCGATTTAGCTTTCAAAACAGCTGAACGAAATTCCAAAGAATCACATTCAGCATTTTAGAATGGACTTCTCATTTGATCTACATCCAAGATCAAGGCCTCCCTTGGATTTTGCATATACTTGTCAGGTGAAAAAAATTTCTTCTCCCACAGAACTGTTTGACAGTAGCTCTCCTCTAGAGAAAGTTTGATGTAATGGTTATGCACAACGCCAAGTAAGAGGCTTTGGGCTGGTCCCTCTCTTTCAGCCCTAGGAAGAAGACAATCTATTTATTTCTATTTATTTCTTAAATTTGCATGCCAGCCCTCTCCAAGGACTCAGGGCAGCTCGCAATGTATTAAAACATTCACATTAAAAATATTTAAAACATTTAAAAACATTAAAACGCACTCACACACCATTCATGGTTGGACCTCACCAGATCACCAAGCGAGGTCAACATCCTCAAGCCTGCCGAAAAAGCCAGGTCTTCAGAGCTTTTCGGAAGGCAAATAGGGCAGGGATGGTCTGGATCTCTGGAGGTAACTGGTTCCAGAGAGTTGGGGCAGCCACAGAGAAGGCCCTCCCCCGCGTGCCCGCCAGTCGGCATTGTTTAGTTGACAGAACCCAGAGGAGACCAACTCTGTGTGATCTTATCGGTCGCTGGGAACAATGTGGTAGAAGGCAGTCCCGAAGATAGCCTGGCCCGAAGCCATGTAGGGGCTTTAAAGGTAATAACCAACACCTTGAAATGTGCCCGGAGACCAATAGGGAGCCAGTGCAGCTTGCGGAGAATTGGTGTAATGTGGGTGTATCTAGGTACACCCACAACAGCTCACACGACTGCAGTCTCCAAACACTTTTCAAGGGTAGCCCCATATAGAGCATGTTGCAATAGTCTAACCGTGAGGTGATAAGGGAATGAGTGACTGTACGGAATGCCTCCTGATCCAAATAGAGTCACAATTGGTGCACTAGGCGAACCTGTGCAAAGGTCCCCCTAGCCACAGTAGTCACATGGTGGTTTAATTTTAGCTGTGAGTCTAGGAGGACACCCAAATTGTGAACCCGTTCTGAGGGGGACAATTTCTCTCCCCCAAGAACTAAGGATGGGCAGTCAGTATAGTCCTTAGGAGGTAATACCCACAGCCACTCGGTCTTGTCTGGGTTAACTCTGAGCCTGTTGACTCCCATCCAGAGCCTTACAGCCTCCAGGCACCAATGACAAACCACTTCCAAAATGCTATCAAGAAAAACTACAGGGATTTATCCAGTCAGTTGCCAGGCATTAACAGTGATTCAGAGGTGTTCACATTGGCATGCATGCATGCAGGCGTAGGTGCATGCACTCTCACACACACCTCTGTAGAGATCAGTTGTTCATGGTCTTGCTAGCAGATTGATTCTGGGAACTTCTGCTTACAAGGCATATGAAGAAATATTCCTTCTTAAAAACAAAGTATCTAAAGATTATTTAGTTGGTTAATAATACTTTGTGCAAGTGTTTTAGCATACTTTGCTAGGAACTTGATCATTATCATTTAATATCTGAGATTCTTTGACATAGGCTCTATCGTATTTGCCAATCATGCTTGCCCTTTGTCCAGCATCATGTGTTGACATATTCTGGTGCCATATAAAATGCAAAAACAGATTATAAACTCCCTACATTGCCAACTATATGCTTAAAAATCTATTCAATATTGCCAGGAGTCTAGGCAGATTCAGTGGTACTAATTATCACTCAATGATATGCTATTCTGTTTGGAATAATGAACATGTGTGCTTTCAATTGAACAGTTCTTCACCTGGCATCCCTATTATTTATTTAACTGTTTAATATATTAGATTATTCTAGAATAAAATATTAAAGCTATAGTAACAGAATCTTGCAAGTTTCATTGTGCTGCACCTTCTCCTCCTCCTTCTTATAGTTCACTGAATTAGGGAGGCATCTGTTTAGCCACTTCCAAATGTTATCTTGCTGATCTGGGCTTAAAAATGCTTCAGTCCCTTTTGCCTTGACAAAGGCTTTTGTATATCTCTGTCAGGTTCAACTATATAATTCTCTGTGCATACCTACACTGACATCTTCTCCACTAAAATACTAATTGAGCTTTTGTGGTATTTTAGCTGATTTTGAAACATGGCTGTTTATAGAGGTTTATTCAAACTGATTTGCTGATACAATTTAATTTTCCCTAACCAGGGCTCACCCAAATATTTTGGGATAGCAATTTCCAGAGTTCCTAGTCATATATTGCTTGTGTGCTAGTTCAGGTAAAACTAGGGAGCAGAAAGCTCTATTCCGGATGCAGATAATTAAACTTCCTCAAATAAAAAGAAGCAGATATTGCAATTTTCAGAGTACGGCTTCATTTTTGCTTTTTTATTTTTATTTGCAAACATTGGTTATGCCTAATGGGAAAAGAGAAGCAAGGATTCCTTTTAAGAAGGAAGTAAGCCCTCAGGTTCTCATTTTTAATCAGACTATTCTTGCATTAGTCAGCCAGGGAACCAGATAAAAAGAGCCAGTTAACATGCTAAAGGTCAAAATTTCAGAAGTGCTGCTACAAATGTGTTACATCCAGCTATTAATTCTGCTTTCTTTTTTAAAGGGTCTGGTCATGTCCAAGGAGATGCCAGGTACATTTTTCTTAATGTATAAGCACAAGTTACACATAACAACCTAACAACACAATACTGCCTCTTTAATGCTAATCTATTCCTTGCAATCTACTAGATACATGTAGAATCATTGGTGTGTATCAAGAGAGCAAAATCAGATTCTGAAAAAAATCTGAAAGGATGCAGTAGAGTGTACATAATAATGTATTTTAATCTGTCAAGCCTTAAAATTAATCATGAATTCCCACAGAGATTTTAATAATTTTGAGATGATGGGGGAAGGTGTATATGTATACGCGTGTATTCATCCAGTAATATTTTTGGATGAAGTTCTTGAAATGCAGCATGTAAAAAGGTGAGAAAGATGAAAGAAAAAAAGCATTTTTCCATTACTAAGTTGCATAAAATACACTTATAAGCAGATATATTTAATTGACTGTAGTATTCTTCTCTTGACCTAAGATATCAAAAAAAACAAAGTCAGTCTGGTGATAACACTGACCCTCAGCATGAACCATAAGCAATGCTGTATATATTAAGAAAAACAATTCTTCTTTCACAAATAAACATATAGAAGGATTGAACATCTGCAAATCATAGAATTACGAATGACTTACATTAGCCAGTGTCCATGGTAGGATCCTGAGTTGCTATAATAAAGATCAAATGTTGACATAATTTTGCAACACAATGTCTTTCATCTTGGCCAGGATATCACTGGTAGCAAGTGATAGAATAGATCAAGGGCACCATTCAGTCTTTTTTGAATCTGCATCTAAAACCCTCAAATGTCAGAAAACAGTTCTCAGTTTGGACATTCCAATGTAGCACTTGCTGAAAATCTATTTCACTACATATAAAAACAACACCATGGGTATAATTATTACTGAACAGAATTTTCCCCCCAAATTTGATCAGCATTTTGGGCTTTGAGAGGACAGTCATACATAAACTATAATGCATGGCATCTCTGTTGCAAGAGAAACAGAAAAAGTGACAAACACAATTTACTGCCCAACATCAGTCTACAGACTCTAGGTATAATTATGGGTGTAATTCATTGTTGTGTTCACTGGTTACTCTGCATCTCTCTGGCAGCTTATGGCAATATATACACAATAAATGTACGACAGATACTGTAGCCGATAATTAAAACTAGAAAACATATTCTATGGCTTTAAAAACTCTTTGGAGATAGAAGTTTGCACAGCTAGATTTGCTTTGCATGTCCTGCTCATGGTATCCTTGCCATAGTCATAATTTGTATTGCTTTCTTATCTTTATCTCTAATACATAGTCCTTCTTTGAATGATAGCGTTCTTTTATATGATCTAACTGCCAATGAATATTTAATTTTAGAACAAACAGAGGATATATTAAAAGTTCCCAACTATTGTATTAATAAGATTTGAGTTGAGATTTTGTTTTCTAGCCTCAGTGGTTGGTGATATTTCTGACAGGAGCGCTGAGGTAGGGGTGGAAAAGAACTGAAGTGTGTCTGATACAGCAGTTTCTCTTCTGTATCACAGTTTTATTTTATTTTTTTATGAGGCTGTTGCAAATTGATGTCTTCTGATATCCAGTTCAATAAAACATTGTAGAAGCGGATTATAAATTGATGGGATAAAGAAAAAAAGGAATGAAAGGATAAAAGTTACTTGTGATGCATTTCATCTATACATTAACCAAGATATCTAATGGAGAAGCTTGAGGACAAATGCTTAGTTTTTTGAAATTTTTATTTCATTTAAATGGGCTTCAGAGCCATGAACTCTGACTTGTAGACCCTGTAAAGCTATCTACTAAGGCCCACCACAAATTTTTAATTATAGATACAAGTAAGTAGGGTCCAAATAGTAATTGGACATGTCTTTTCTGCATTCTAAAAACCATTGTCACTTCACTTAGTGGAGAAGAAATGACTTTCAGAGATTTTCCTTCAAAGAAGAATATTTTCTGAAGAGGCTCCAGGTTCTAGAACACAACTACAGTGTAGAACAAATAAATACCATGCACCAAATACTCTCTTCACAGACTGAAGCTTTTGTGACTTCGCACAGTTCAATTAAATCTCATTGACACATATTTTTTCTTATGAGGTTTTGAAGTGGTTTAGTTAGAGAAGCTGCCAGATTATGAAGAAAGATATAGCTGAAAACAAGAATAACGGTACTAATAGTCTTTATTACTTCATAATGATTGCTAAATTTCAACAATGGCATCAAGAACATTTCAAAAAAATTCAAATAGTTTCTAAGAATGAAGCAGAAAAACATTTTCTGCGGGACGGGGAAGAGAAAAAATCAGAACATTGAAAGAATTTTTTTGACACAGTATTAAGTCAAATGCACCCAGTATAGGCATTCTTACTGCTGAAATTTACCACCTGAATCCCCAGGCACATTCAACTTGACTTCACAAAAGCTGACTATGTACAGCCCTACATATTTCCCTCACATTGTGCAGTTGGGATATGAAAATATTGTACTTCAGGAATGCCAGTGAAACAATGAAGATATGATAATAATACTATTTATAGATACCAGAATAAATATCTGGCATGTAATGGTTTTTGAATCAGGCACTAACCCTCTCCAACCTGACACCCTCTGAGTTATTGGGACTGTCATTCCAGTATTCCTAGAGAATAATTTTGGAGGGCACTACAGTAGTTTGGAGAAAGTTACTTTAGGGTTTGAGGATTGTGGGAGACTGTGAAGTCTAAGCAAGAGAATGTTTAGTATCTAGAATCTCTGCCTACCCCCCCCCCCCC
>JANHFO010005771.1:307083-318344 GCA_032468095.1 Pareas carinatus | reverse complement strand
AAGGGTGATATAGGTTACCACCAATACCTTAAACTGCACACACATCCACGGGTAATCAATGCAGTAATAGGGGTGTCACATGAACATATCATGGTACACTCATAATGACTTGCATCATTACATTTTGGACCAGCTGCAGCTTCCAAACTCTTCAGATAGAGTCCGTTGCAGGAAAGTGTCTAAGGCATCCTCTGCAGTAAGCAGTCCAAGAAAGGAGAAAATTGCTGCATAGGATGAATTAGTGTAAAGGTCCTTCTATCAGGCTTGCAAAGTAGTCCAGACAGGAAGCATTCCCAGATGAATTAATTCTACTTTATTGTAAGGTTACATTAACATTAACTTTGCAAATCTGAAAGTACGTCTTTCCCCCAATCACCTTTACAGCCCAAGAAACTGGTTGACGGTATGAGTCCCTTCTGAGCTTTTTGCCATACCCACATTCCTTCTACAGACTGTTGTCCAACCATTCCCTTGACGGTGACTCTTCCTTCTGTCTCCCAAGGTCATTCCCTCATACCATTACATCTCCTAGCATGCTGTTACCAGCTTTTTATTACCTTTTTTGTTTTTTCAGGAAATGAAAATTTAGAAAACCACTACCCAATCATGTACTAGCTCCATCTCTAGAGGTGCAACCCCAATTAGAACTAACAGTGGAAATTCTGAAAATGGGAATTAAGAGAATTTGAATACCCCATTTCCCTATCCACAACTTTTGGGGTGAATGCCAAATGCAAATGGTTCTCACTTTTAATTGAATGAATGAGTATTTAAAAAGAAAGCAAAAGCATCTTTAAGTGTCAAATGGATAGGAAGAGAAGAAGCATAACCTCTTAACCTTCCCTTTAATGCATCCTGCCCATGATCCCTGCTTAGTAGGTGATGGTGTTCAATGGGGCACCCCTCTAACCATGCAGACTCGGTTTGGTTTCTAGAACCCTCAAAATCTGCACTCAGTATTGTGAGAAGCTTCATAACATTTAAGGGGTTTCCTGCTACAGAGGCCCACTTCTAATGGCGGGGACAGCAGTGTGAGTCCTGGGTCTCATGTGTTGACTTTACAATTTTTGCTCATTAGCAGATTTGCAATTAATTAAAATCTTGTTCCTTTCCTCAAGAATTCGTGGTTATTAATTTCTGGGAATAATTTTGGAGGAATTATTAGCTGTTCTAATAAAACTTTCAATTCACTAGTGAATCAGTTATTCAGATGGATGTATCATAACTAGCCAGAATGAATGAAAAGGGGACTGTACCGCAGGGATCCTTGTGTGTGAAGGTTTGTTTCCATTTCTTTTTCTCTGCTTTAAAAAGAAACAAAAGTATAGTTTGACTGGAAATCAGCTTCAATTGATCCAGGGTTCACCCAGCAAGGCACATCTTTCTAATTTCATGCCTCACTGGGATGATACGTCATGCTTTCTACAGAGCGACAGCTTGCTACATAACATAACTCAACAGACTGATGCAACGGGGCATGCTAAATTAACTTGCTTAAACTCAGGAAATTCAGAGGAAAATGTAGCTTTGCTGAAACTTGCATTGTTAAAAAGGGTGAGGTTTTTTTAATATCACTTGCTACTATTTGGAAAGTGATTTGCTATAATCTCAGGATGGTGGAGCTTGCCAACTTTTCTAGGGCCATTGCTTTGGAAGGCAAGGAACTACTTCAAAAGAAAAACAATTCTTTTTTCCTCTCCAGCCTAGTCAAGCAGCATATAATTTTGTGGTTGGGCAGGAGAGGAAACATGTGCATTTAGCATTTTGTAAAACATTTTAGTATACAGGAATAGTTTACAATCTATCATTATGCGCTTTTAAAAAAAACAATGTCATATTCAAATAGTCTCAGCTTCTCTTCTATTTCCCATTTTTGCAAGTTGACTGGTTTTTGTAGAATATACATGCAAACTCATCAACAATTCTGTTTTAAGGTATGAAACATTATGAAAGCAGAGAAAAGAATAAGTAATAAATAAAAGAAATGGGAGGCAGAAGATAAAAGGAAAGGAAATCTAATTAAATGTAGTTTATATTAACATAATTTTCTACATCTCTTCATTAGGGCTCCTATGTATGGGCTATCAAAGAATTAGAGGTTTTTGTATCACTTTGATGGAAAGTGCTGGTCATCCAGATGTTTGCTATCTAGATCAAATAGCTAAATGTTCCATATCTACCATTGTCAACTGTTGTTATTTTCACTATCTCCATACAATTATTGCCTCTTGTTCCTGCTTTTTATTTAAGCAGTAGTGTTAATGAAAATGCACGTGCATTTTAATTCAATTAATTTAGAAATGTTTGCCTAAAAGTTTGCTCAATACGCATAGTTTAAGAAACAATTGTTCTTAACGTATTACATAATGTCAAAGTACACTGTGTTGATGAATATGGAGCTGGGGAGTCACTTTTACCTCTGTATGCGATTGAGTTGTGCATGTTTGGTAAATTAAGTGCAAGAAGTGCTTCAGTGCTTATATAAATGTGATTTCTCACTGTTACTCATAAAACCACTTCATCTTTTTTCCAGCTCCTGACAGAATAGTACTGGAGCTACAATCACACTTATACAAGGCTGAAGCTTCTGAATTATTTCTGAAGTCAATACAATCTGCTCCAATACTCACCTTTTAAATATTTTCCCAGGTATAATTGCTCTTTGGTTTGCCTATCAGGCTATGCAAATTAGGCAAACAAACATTTTCTCTATAAAATACTAATTTAAAACCAATCCATCGTATTTCCTATTAGCAGATATAATCCCACTTGAGTTGCTGCCACTTGACAGTAATTATTTAATATTTGCTCCCTTGTTCTGGAAGAGCAGACAATTTATTTCCTATCTGCCCTTCAAACTCTCAGAGCTGTCTCTAACTTGAAAACTGGCACATACCAGAAAAGATTACTTTAAAGGAAGTGCATGAAAAGTTGAAGAAGGGTAGCATTCATGGTGGGCTATGTGGTAGGAGAGGACATTATTGTCTATTCCTGCTCTCCAAAAACATAGTGTGACTAGTACTTGTGTTGGCAATGTGAATATGTCCTATGTCTCCATATCCCTGTGCACTCTAAGTTGCAAATAAAGTTTTGGAAGTGGTCAGATTTGAATTTGAGTGACCTTACTGGAGCCCTTCCTATGTTTTGACATCCATGAATTTACCTAACTTGATTCTAGAGTTGAGATTTGTCTCAATTCAATGCATTCCTGTAATTATTAGTATTATATGCACAGTCATGTGAAATCACAGCTACTAGTTCCTTAGCTAATGTCAACTTTCAAATGCAACACGTTCTTCTCAAGAACTTAGGATGCGGTAAAGTATTGGCACAGTAAAAGTGTGAAATTCAAGCAGTGTGACCCTTTGATAGATGGACATTTTGTCAATGCACAGATTTCCTAAGTGCCATCCAAAAGTTTTTGGTAGGACACCCAATGTGCTCATAACCACTGGATCCACCATAATCTTTTAACTTTGATTTTAAGATATTAATACTTTGTGATCTTCTCCAGTTCTTTGTCTTCTATTCTACTATCTTGTGGTGTTGCCATACCAGTTATTCACACTTTCTTCTTTTCAACCATGGTTAAATCTGGTGTGTTATGAACCAAGACTTTATCAGTTTGTCATTTGGAAATCTCAATATTTAACATGCTCATTATCAACTACCGGTATATGCTCCCACCAATTTTTCACTATTAGCATATGATAATTTCATTATTATTAATAAGATTTATTATAACACTATACTCTAAAAGATAGCTCTCTTTTTATTTGCTTGCTTGCTTGCTTCTATGGTGTCAAATTTTCATACAACTGTCTTGATTTGATACTTCAGTATGAAAAAGCCAGTCTTTCTGAAATTTAGCAATGCTTTTATGTTGGTTAATAGCATATCAAATATCTGAGAGGGAAAAAATAAGACGGGTTTGTATTATTCAATTTTACTTCTTTTCTTTTTAAGGATTGAATGCATATAAACCATATAGCAATTTTATCAACACTTTGCACTTTTCTTTGCATACATTTTAACATTCAGTGATCCTCTTTGCAGGAGATTGGAAAACACTCTAAAATCAAATTATATTTTAATATAATTCCTTGTAAAATAAAAGGGGAATGTACTCCGTTGCTGGCTAAAATGCATGATAAACATGGAGCTAGGCAAGCCCAAGTAATATGACTAGTTTCTATGGCAACAAAAATGTCAGTTATCCTTTTGGCAGATGCTGTTCAACTGTTGTTGAAGCAGTGATTCTGCCACTCTGAAATTTATTTTAAAAAGAATGTGCAGGGAGAGTCCCAGAGAAGCTTCAAACAGGGAGAAAGTTAAACCATAAACAGGATACTATATACCAGAGAGATAATGATGCAATCATCTCACAAATTTTGTTTAACAAATGTATAATTGAACCATTTGCCTAAGGAAGTTATCAGGAATTGTTTGCCTGTTCTGACAAAATTTCAGCTTTATCTTTAGGGTTCGAATATACTGTGCATGTTCTCCAAACTATACGTATTCCCTTAGGGGTATGTGCTAGAACCAACCCTAAGGAATAAAATCTATCTTTCACCACACATCTGCCTTGTGCTGGATCTAATACTTAGATGTTTTAATAAAGTTGTCTGTCTTTTGTGGTATGTTAAATATTCCTTGCTCTTAAGCATGATGCGATGTTGAATTTGGACATATGTCGAATTTCAAACGGCTCGTCATTCATGCCAAATGTCTTCTAGGTCAAAGGGACTTTTAACTGCAGTAGCACTGTGGTGTCTGCCTATATGGGTCAAATGCATGCTTACAGGCACTCAAAATTATTATGCACGGTTATTTTTCACAGAGAGGTCTCTTTTTGATTTGGAGTCCATTAATGGGAAAATGTTATTGTTCGGCATGCTACAGCTATGCTGCACATTGCTATGTAAGCACAAAATAAATACGAATGTCATTATGATAAAAACAACATGTCTTCAACTTTTTTCTTACAAATATGAAATCCGTGTGAGAACGACAACTTCTTGTTAGAAAAAAAGCAGTTCACAATGGTAGGGCAGCATTCTCTACAGTTAATTTTGGACCTGTTTCTGTTGGCCAGAGGCAAGAAGTAAAATAAGCATCTTTCTCAAATCTTTTGGCTACTTTTTCATTACACAAGAGTTCCCCATAACATTGCTTGATGTACGAGTTAAGCATTCAGTGAAAATGCAATGTTTAGAAATGTAATGCTTACATATTTATGGTTAACAGGGAAAAATGCCTGTAAGCTCTTCACACTTTTGTCAGTGTCAGTGTTTCAGAAAGTAATGCAAAGATTATTTATGGTAGGAATTTCTAAAAAAAAAAAACCAAGAGGAAAGAAGGAAATACATATGAACTGTTTCTGTCATTTAAAATCAGTTTCCTGCATGGAACATGGAAGCAGCATAATCTATAGCCGGGTATTCATAAGGGATGGAGATAGATGAATAATGACAAAAAAATGGCCTGGTACGAGAGAGTTAAACCATAAGCTGAAAAGAAAGGAAGATAAATGTTAGGGTAAAAAAATATGTGAGTTTCATGAAAGAACTTTGAAAGTATTTTAACTAACCAATATTAGGCCCATATTGCTTTAAATCAAAGTTAGCTGAATCCTGCCACCCAGCAAACAGATGATAAAGCTTTCCCAAGGAACATAAGTGAAGCTGGAAGCAGCTGTTCCTGAGTGCGCACAGAGTGAAAAGTGGTAGGGAAGAATAAATGGAAGATTAATTTTAATTAGTCCCAAATGACACGATGATATTCCTTGTATCCATCAAAAGGTCTTCTCAAAGCCTTTACGCTACAATTTTGATGCTGTAGTACAAGATTTTTCTATTGGGTACTTGCACAATCAAGTACCATGTTGAAAAATTTCCTACTTTTGTGCATTTTATCACATGACTATCCTGTTTTCTTTAGATAAATTGGCTCAGTGTCAAGACAATATTTTCTCAATAATGTCTGGTATCTACATATGAAATAGCCTTCTGTTTGCGTTGATTTCTGCTAAAGATCAATCTCAGAAATCGCACAGATTAATATAGACAATTTATTGGATAACATTAATCTATATGTCACGCTTAAAAGTATTCATTTGCTTAGCTTTGCCAGAGACAGAATGCTGACTAAAGACTAATAACAATAAATCATATTCTTTATTAGCCTTTTAGTCCTGAAATGAAAATTTGCAATGCATCATACAACCAAATCAAGAAAAATAGACCCTTTTCATTTGAGAGTTGTACCGTGTTAGAGAATGAAGCATGATTGTGTTTACTTGGAATGAGATTCAAAGTTCATTTTATTCATTTGGTTGGCCTCTCTCTCTCTCTCCCCACCCTGTCCTATCTATCATCTATCTATCTGTCTGTCTGTCTATCTGTCTGTCTGTCAGTCTGTCTGTCTGCCTGCCGGTCCGTCCGTCCATCCATCCATCCATCCATCCATCCATCCATCCATCCATCCATCCATCCATCCATCCATCCATCTATCTCTTCTATTTTTCTTTGTTATATGTTGTATAACGTTTGCTGCTAGGAAAATCTTCTAGGCTCTTTTAAAATCATGCTACAGCTGAGGTTTGGATAACTTTGATTCAGAAAAGCCATTGAAATGTGGTCCATAGAATATAAGGACCGATGCATAAGAAACTTCTTTCTATCCTAGAATTTCTTTTTTTTTCATTGGATTGCACTGTATCAAGATCTCTTGTTCAATTTCCTTGAAATTGTCACTTCCTTCATGAAAAAAACATTTGTTTTTCTATTCAATTCTCAGTATTCTTTTTTGAGGTTATTTCAGAAGGGCTGAAGGCTTTGCTCATTCACTTTTCTGTTGGGTTTTTTGGTGCTCTCTCAGCTTGATTGTTTTCTTGCAGATGTTTCATTATCCAAACTAGGTAATATCATCAGTGCTAGACATCAGCACTGATGTTGTTACCTGCTCTGAGTAATGAAACATTTGCAAGAAAATAACCAAGCTCAGAGACCACTAAGAACTGCTCATTTCAACCCTGTGCTACAAATATTCTTCTCCTTTCTGTAACACATCACCCCATTTCTCTGCAGCCTCTCTAAGTGTTCAGGCTTCATAATGTGACATTTTCTGGGATTTAACTAAAACATGGAAAGCCAGGAAGGCTGCAGATTTGGGGTAAGAGAAAGATAGAACAGACACAAACATGTAGCATGCTTTAATCGCCTCATAAACAGAAAAAAAACATTAGAAGTCCAAACTTCACTCAAATGAATTTCATCCTAATTTCTTTAGCAATGGAAAAAAATTGAACCTATTGTAGTTCCATGAAGTCCAAAACATATATACAGGAATACATATGTCTGATCTGAGTAAATTGTGTCTCTCCTAAGGCAGAGGGGGGAAGGTTGTTAATCTTCCTCCATCATGATGGTCTTGATATGGCTTGAAGTGTTGGTTATTTAACTGAAAACACCCCAGAACTAGAAAAGGAATTCTAATTGCCAGGTTTTCTAACTGAATTAATTGGGTTTGTTGTAGGGAAAAGAGTTTCCCTTTCTAAAGAATGTATTTCAGAACAGAACCGAATAATAAGAGTTGGAAGGGACCTTCTAAGTTGTGGTAGTGCAGTGGTTAGAATGTAGTATTGCAGACTAATTCTGCCAATTGCCACCAGTTCGATTCTCACCAGTTCGATTCTCAGCCTTCCAGCCTTCTGAGGTCAGCAAACGAGGACCCAGATTATTGGGGGCAATATGCTGATTCGCTAAATTGCTTAGAGAGGTCTATAAAGCACTGCGAAGTGGTATATAAGTATAAATGCTATTGCCATTGCTATTCTAGTCCAAGCAGGACACCCTATGCCATTTCAGACAAATGGTTGCCAAATGGTTAAAAACTGTCAGTATTGAAGCACCCACAACTTCTGGAAACATGTTGTTCCATTGATTAATTGTTGTCACTGTCAGGAAATTTCTCCTTAGTTCTAAGTTGCTTCTCTCCTTGATTAGTTTTCATCCATTGCTTCTTGTCCTGCTTTCAGGTGTTTTGGAGAATAGCTTGACCCCCTTCTTTTTTATAGGGTGAACACCTTTGTAAAGTGTGAACACAACAATGCTTTCAATATGAGCCCCAAGCTTATTTCTTAGTCCTAAATTTGGGGGCTGATCTAACTCTAATCATCTGTCTGAGTTTCATATCCATAAATAAAGCATAGTGTCCTTATGAGGTCCTGATAAGGATAAATGGAGAAGCATTTAAGAAGTGCTAATGATAAATTATTAATTTCCCAAATAAGTATCTCCAGATTGATATGTGTTTTCTACATATATCGTTTCACGATCCTAAGTCAGAAATATAATTAGTGGTGGTTGTAGAAGAAGCAAGAGAAAATATTTGAATTTTTTTTCAATGGTTTGAGTATAATGTATAATTATAATAATACGATATCCAGTTATAGCATGTCTAATAAATCAGCATGTTTATTTTCAAATTTGGCACTGATACTTACAGTTAGAAGAGGGCTGTTAAGTGCTTATGTATTGATAGATGCTGTTTTTCTGCACAACAGAAACTGTTAATGAATGAGAGTCTCTTTTTGTAAGATTTCCTATAACCACATTCCATTGTTTCTTGCCCTCTCTAAACAAGAATTCTTCATTCAGCATGGGTGGCTGGATTCCACTTTTGGGAAAATATGTCTGCATTTATTTTTAATCCTGCTATAATAAAGCAATTCACAGCTGAGCTAAAAGAAACCCTGTTTCCTCAGTAAAGTAATAGGTTTTGATCAATGTAATAATGAAAAATGTGGAAATTTAGCATCATTTTTCTTACTACACTCCCTGTTAATTTTCAAAATGTTACTCTTGTGAATGAATTAAAATAGGCACACTGATGGTTTTGGGTGGTGTAAGTTAGTTTTGATTCTAGAAATTTGAAATTTAAAGAGGATAAGATTTATTTTGAGTTTACAGTTCAAGATGCAACCAGAAAATAATTTGACCTGAGTGATTTGAAAATGGGGAAAAAAATCCATAAGGTTTAATGGGGAAGATTCATAATGCTTTCAGCTTCATTCATTTTTTAACCCCCTGGGTATAGGCACCCATGTGAGGAAAATGCACATTTTGACTCAGAGACAATGTAGCTATTTTCTCCCTTCTTAATTCAAATTTTTAGAAAGCATTGATCCCATCAAGTTGCAGCCCGTGTGTTAAAATAAATAATCCCATAGAGAAGATGTGTTGAACCAATGCAGAAAGTGTTCTATAGCATCATTAAAAATCCTGAGTAAACAAAGATGTTATTAAAGATCAAAGGGCTTATCACTTACTTTTCTAGGTGGGCAAGATTTTTTGGCATGGCTTATTGTTTGACTATTTATGTTGGCGCCACATATCCAATCATATTACTGTATCTCTTTCAGTTTTCACCAGGTATAGATATAAAACTGCGACATTTGTGATTCTATAGAATCCAAATACACAAGAAAAGTTTTCTAGATCTTTGCACTGCCTACAAATATCCCCAAAATAATTCAGAAGCGACTTGTTTGATTGCAACTGATTCAAAGCTTTTAAATTTGTGCTCTGAAGGACAAATGACAATTGGTGACCAATTTAGACCTAATTTTCACTAAATAAGAAATTAAAAATGAGTTTCCTTATTCTTTTTTTCAGATAAAATATCCACAGAAATAAAGGTAGTTTTTCTACTATAATTCTCACTCTGGTGATTTCATAGTTAAGCTATTACAATAAACTTTATGACAAATTTGTTTCAAAATGCTGGATGTGAATCCAGCCAAAAGCAATCGTTCAGGGCTAAGTTGTTTGGATTCTTCAGAGGTGCTTCCTTCTCCCTTCCCAGCTGGACTTTCCCCTACCGGATGAAAAAAGGCGCCGGAACATTGTTCCGGTGCATTCCATGACAAAAAAAGCCCTGCCAAAGTCACAATAGGTTTGCTGTAGTGGTTAGAATGCAGTATTGCACCAGTTCAATCCTGACAAATTCAAGGTTGAGTCAGGCTTTTTTCCTTCTGAGTCAGCAAAATGAGGACCCAGATTGTTGGTGGCGTTATGCTGACTCTGCAAATCAGTTAGAGACTGCTGCAAAGTATTATGAAGTGGTATATAAGTCTAAGTGCTATTGCTATTAAGGAATTGCAGACAAGGGTAGCAAATTTTGTGTTTTCACTTCCTCTTGCTTTGAAGCACCTTTCAAAAGAGGCGCAATTGTAACATCCATTTTGTAGTATTCCTAATTCAGGGTCAGTGAATCTTTTGCTGCTTTACCGACACTCCTGAATAGGGCAGAAGTAATGTTAGCCAAGTAGCCAAAGAGTTAATCAGATGGAGATGTGAAATCAAGGATCATTTTAAAATCTCAATAACATTATTTGCCTTGGGGAATCACAGTGTGCTAAACCACAAGATAAAAAGGCCTGACAGAGATTATTGACACTTTTACCTTTTAATAAGAAGCTTGGATTGATTTGGTTGCCCTTCAGCTCTATTCAGTTTGCCTGGTTTTTCACCCATGATGTCATGATTAACAGAGTCTATATATTTATAATAGTGGTGTCATATTTAAATAATTGCAAAATATAAAGATGTGTTAAGCAAAAAATCAATACTCCTCTGAAATGTTGACTTTAGATTACTCATACTCACTGGGTAGCATTTTGCATACACAATCGCCCAACCTTCCCTTCCAGGCACAAGGAATAATTGGGATAATTTTGATGCTTCATTTATAAAATACTGTATATAGCATGAGTATCTAGAATAAATATTGTAAAATAATTCTATTCCACCCTTAAAGATGTGTGTGCTGAGAATTTCTATCCTGAAAAGCTTATGACATGTACCAATCTAGGATGAGATAGGATCCATTAAACTACAACTCTCATCACCTGAGCATTGCTTAAGCCAGATGAGTCTGGGATAAATGGAATTCTCCAGTTTCTGGAGATCTACAGTTTTTCATTCTAATAAATCTAATAAATAAAAATTTACTTACAAGATCACCTTCTACCGCATGTGTCCCAACGACCAATTAGAATCTCACAGAGTTGGTCTTCTCCGAATCCCGTCAACTAAACAATGTCAGTTGGTGGGTCCGCAGGGGAGGGCCTTCTCTGTGGCTGCTCCGGCTCTCTGGAATCAATTACCCCCAGGGATTCGGATCATCCCCACCCTAGTGGCTTTTCGTAAAGCTTTGAAGACCTGGCTTTTTCAGCAGGCTTGGGGTTATTGATC
>JANHFO010005771.1:277588-288496 GCA_032468095.1 Pareas carinatus | reverse complement strand
ATTTAGCGCGCCAGGCGCGCTTTAACCAATCACAGATAAGCATTCAAAATAACTTTAACCATTCAACAGGCTGGGCGGGAGGGAGTTAACTGATCCGCCTCCTGGCTGTCTGGGCAGCCCGGATCTAACACAGATGCCAAGAAAGTTAAGCACATAGAGGGTCTTCCCTCCGTCCCCTCACCCATGTGTCCTCCTTTCCAATTTTCTGTGTCCTCCTTCTTTGCTTGTCCAGGTATCTGGTAACTCTCACCAGGAGATTATTCCCTGCTTTCTGTGTTAATAAAACCATTTTATATTTCCACAACAACTCTGATCTACATCTTTCTGCGGTTATATGGATAGAAAAGAAATAGTGTCTAGCACAACAAATGATAAAATTAGGAGAGAATTCAAAATTAGTAGAGGGTGTGTAAGAAGGAAAAGCATTGCAGGAACTTCTTTTAAAAATATTTCTGAGCAAATATTAATATATCCATATTGCATTTGTGGTGGTTTCTTTGTTCTATGTTCACCCTGACTGAACAAAAACAATATAATTGTAATCATTTTTATAGAGGCAGATAAAAATCATTGGAGCCTGCCACAGCTTTGTTGTTCTCACCTGCTGCATACACACACATACACATACACAAAACTTACACACAAACACAGACCTATCAGTCACAATCTTGTCAGAAGGCTTGGTGATTTATTAATAATGTATATTTTAGTGTTCTGTGTTAATTATAATCGGAAGAGTTTGTATCCCGAAAAATGGTTGGAAATAACTATAATAAAGAAATCAAAATAACTTTTTTTATGTTGTGTTGTAAAAGGGATAAAACAAAGTTCCACAGAAAAAAACAGAAAATGCTTCTGAGTATACAACAGAGGCTTATTAACAAGTATGTTAATTATGAAATCCCTTGTATTAAAATGCTCCTTAACACATGAAAGAATAGCAAATAAATAAAATATATACGAAGGTTTTATGTAGCAGTAGAAAAGAAAAAGAATAGATATAAGAAAAGCTAAATATAGAACTCACTCAATCAGATATTTTTGACTACCCACACGAGTTTCCTATAGATTGTCTTTAGAAATAGATATGTTACTGTAAGCAGCTCCACATCTGGAAATAACTTCTTACAAACTATTTCCTTCCAAATACTAAAGGGAAAGATGTACCACAAACATCTATGAAACAAAAAATTTCCCAATTAAAATAGGTTCTGTTGTTTGGAAATTAAATCAATACTGACCCCATAAGATGTCTCTGTAGATTTGAAATCTGGAAGAAATGCTTGTTATCCACCTGATTATGAATGATGCCAACTAAGGGGGGTGGGAATCAATATAGGGACCAACATGGGGAAGAGTAATAAAATGATGAAGAGAACAAACCCAGACACAATAGAGTCTGTAGTTTACTTGCTTTACTTCCTGATAGAGTCTGCTGGTATATTGACAGAAAATCTGGGTACCAATATAGCAAAACAATTGATGAAGATGAGCATGTACGTTTTAAGATTATGCAAAGCCATGATGAAGTATATAGCTTTATTGTACCCCCTTCAAATGCCCTGAGGGTGCAAATCATAGAATTAATAAGCAAAACCTATATTAGGTTATAGCAGGTATGCTCCTTTGCTTCCTTTCCTAGACTCTTTCACAGATTGGGCACAAAGAGTTTCTAAAAACAAATATTCGGTGTACCAAATTTTACAACTGATAATTTTTTATTTGAACCAAAAGGGCCAGGATGAATAATAAGAATTCCACTTTGCACTGTGGACTTTATTTATCTCTTGGAATAAACCATGATATATTAACACTGTCATGTAAAGGACATTTTAAGTTGATAATTCTTGACAATTGTTATCAGGAGACAAACATTTCAGGGTCGGATTGAAAAAGAAGCCGATCCATGAGGTGAGGTATTTGATCCATAAATACAGGTCAATGTGGTAGGAGAACCATCCTGTAAAAATATTTGGTCGCTTTTCAAAATAAATTAGGAGAGGCACTGAATGCAAATGAAATTGCTTTCCACTTTCAAAGTTATTAATTATTATTATAATGTATTCCTCTTATGCAGCCTGGTAAGGGGATAAAGCCTGCTGAACACATATACATTTCTTCCTGGGATGTCATTTCTTTCCTTAACCCACTGCAGTGATGGCTAACTTTTTAGGCACCAAGTGTCTGGACGAGTCGCAGCGAATGAGTCTCGGCTCGTGATTTCATCGCCTGGCGCCGCTACTCTCTTTCTGAGCATGCTCAGCTCTTGGGTGATCCTGGGGTGACATGACTCACGTGTCAACAGAGAGTACTCTGCGTGCCCACTGAGGCATGAGTGCCATAGATTCGGCATCACTGACCTAGGGCGATATGCAAAATTGGACTGTTTGAAGATTTAAATTTTATTTTACTTCTGGAGGCAGTCTTCTTCTCCATCTTGGAAGCATTCCCTTTCCCCCAGAATCCATCACGAGCCGCTCTCCCCCTAAGGATAGGTTGTCTCTGCATAAGTGAGCGGTATTTTCTTCTCAATAAGTTCAACTTCATTAGGATCCTGTTCAGCAGGCCAGCCTCAATAATTCTTTTAGCTCTGTCTCACAAACCTCAAGGTTGTTCCAAAGAGAAAGGATAGAATGCAAAGGGGTTAATTTTAACTTACCATAATAGCAATGGCACTTATGCGCTATGCCCGAGCAATATCTTTGACAAAATCAAGGATTTGTCCTTTGCTTGGCTTTTGTTGTTGTTGTTGTTGGTGATGGTGGTGGTGTTTCCCCTTTGAAGAAATCTGATATCTCTTGGGTACAGCTTCAATGTTCATGCTTTTGCGTTTGGAGCTGAGGTCAAGCGATTAGAAAAGAATGATTCACTTGTAATAAAAATCCACCTAGTGGCTTAATCAGTAGAAATTAAATTAATATCAGAGTTTCAATTCAACTTGATTGTAGGTTTGGGTCTGTCTAAATGGTTGCGTTGTTTGCTCATTGTGTCTGATTGCTGTCTCAGAGGAAATCAATAGTATGAATTCAACTGGGAACTGAAATGACATGAGTTCAATGCCTTCCAAGCAGGTGCATTTTTGTGAAACAAAGGATTTACTTTCCACAAAAACAGAATTGTTCACCAAACCATGAGGGATGACCCAGGAAATCCATATGGAAGGTTTGGCTAACTTTTAGAAGGTGCACAAGTTATCTTTTACCCATGTATTACAAATGCCCTTATAAAGTTTTACTGGCCATGTTTTGAATGTAGTGAAGACCAGAGTATTCTTAAGAAGTTATTGCAAACGTGTTGGGTTAAAAAACAAGTAAGGAAAAATCATAAATGCCTCCCCCCCTTTTTTTCCTAATAAGATACTGAATTACTGAAAAATTAATTAAAAGCTGTAAAATTATTTTCCTATGGGAATAGTAATTGAAAATAAACATTATGAACACCCCATGCTTTTCTGGTAATGTCTTTAAAATGCAACTTATGAACATAATGACAAATTTCATTGAGATGGTGGCTGCGGTTTTGTATAGTTTCTTTCCTTTTATTTATGGAGCCTGCTCTATTCCTTCGTGCTAATTGAAGATGCCGAATTTCATCTGAAAATAGCA
The DNA here is from genome assembly GCA_032468095.1 of Pareas carinatus. NCBI lineage: Eukaryota > Metazoa > Chordata > Lepidosauria > Squamata > Pareidae > Pareas > Pareas carinatus. The sequence continues at coordinate 284,891 of JANHFO010005771.1, read as the reverse complement.
TTTCTTTTTTTCTTCTTCTCTGAGTACAAAAGTCTACTGTATTATTCAACAGTGCTGAACAGGAAGATTTGTAGTGTATTTCCTCTAATGCTCCACTCGGGGAGATCAATGGCATTGGGTGAAGGTGAAGCCAAAGGAGGGCATTGAATAAACCCGTCTGAAAGCTAAATGTATCATGACGTTGGAAATTCATAATTGCATCACACCAGGCAACCTTCTCCTTTTATTAAAGCAACCACGAAGAGGTGGCATTTGCAGCACGGCTTCACTCCTTAATCCAACCCAAATCAATACAAAGCTTCCCAGTTATAAAAATATAGCCTGATGCCAACATAGGTCAGAGCTAGTGTGTTTTTTCTTCAGCCTTTGTTTCTTTCCTTTCTCATAAAAAGCTGGCCTGATGGGTTGTGTTTCATAAGTAGAAAAGTGGAGTAAACCTGCTTTAAATAAATGTGACACTTTAAATATGTTTCTTTATTTAATACTTTTGCTTAGTCCAAGTTTACCCCTTCCCCTTCTTAAAAAAAAGAAAGCATTAATTTATGTAGTTGGCTTTGTATTTTCTGCTGTGTGTTTGTTCTGGTGGTTTTATTATTGTATTTTTAGCTTGTTAGACAATATTCTTTTACTTTAATTACATGATGCCTGGAGACTTGAGGGTTAGGGCTGTTTTATAAATGTTAATAACCAAAAATAAATAACAACAGGGCTTAGAATTTCTCTATAAGGCAGCAGTTCTATCCTTGAGTAAGTTCTGTTCAGTTCAATAAGACTAATCTCTGTATAACAATCCAGAGATTTAAATAAGTAAATGCATCTGAATAAATAAATTCTAAACATCTTTCAATATATTTGTGAAGATGAAGAGGAAAGGTGAAAGAATTGGGTTTTAATTGGCTGATGGAAAAGTACTATATGAGATGCACTTGAATTCCAGCGTACTTTGCCCCTTATTTCATTGAACCATATAAATGGTCTGGAGCATATTTTTCTATCTTCCTCCTGTTTATTCCTATTGCTTATTATTTATCCTTTTTTAATATATTAGTATTAAGTGGATAAACAGCGTTGAAATTATTTATTGTTACACAGTCCACTAAGCATAATGATGACAGTTTTAAGTCTTGGTGATGCTGATGAGAATCATTTTATTTTAAATGCATTTTCTTCTTTTATTTTTACCATTTTGCCCTAAACCTTTACAAATTAGGATTTTTAATAGCTTCCTTACTGTATTAGCCATTCAATGAGGAAATTTGCTTTTTTCCATTTGAATTGTGACATTAATTGAAAATGACTTTCTAGAAATAAAGTAAATCAATAATTTCTTATTGCTATAACAGATCTCATATAAGACATTGTCCAGTAGGGAAACAAACCATTTAAACAAAGTATTCAAGTGTACATCGAACTGTTTAAATGCTGCACAGGAACAATTAAGTACGATTTCTGTTATGTGAAAGACAAATAAGAATTCTGTTCTTGATAGTCAATTATTGGCAGGGGGCTACAGAAGAGATGATGAGATCGCTCCTTCTACCTATTTATTTTAACAAGTATCCCCAAAAATAAATACATTAAACATTGGGTTGAAGGTCAGATGTGATAGGTTTGAGCCAACAAAACAATTTTGTGTTCAACCAACATAAATGCAATATATATCATTACCTTTGATCAACCCCATATTGTAAAATTTTTAAATATTAATGGTGTATCTTCCCTTCCTCTGAGTTCAGTTAACTCAGCTAAAAGTTGGAAGAGCATGCATCTGCTTTCAAGTCAAATTAAAAGTTATTGACGTAACTCATTACATCTTGATTGTATCAGGAGGACAATTCGGCTCTCAGTCCTAGCTTCCCAACTCATATGTTCCAATCTTAATGAAAACTCTTCCTCCCAACTTGCTTATCTACCTTGTACAGGCATGAATAGTAGTACTAAGTTCATCCAGTCCCTACTTTCATTACATGGTGCAATTATGATGCCTACAGTTATGAAACCACCAACAGCAATTCATTCTTACTTTCACCACTGAAAAGTCATTTCCATAAAAGCAAAAGCAAACCAAAGAGTCCTGGTAAATATATTTTCAATAAAGGAGAATATTTGTAGTTCAGTTTTGAAATGATGATGTTATCTAGTTTGGGCACTGAAATGTCTGCAAGAAAACAAGCAAACTCAGGGACCACCAAGGACCCCTAAAATTTATTTTCACAGATCACTTGATTGATCTCTGAATCCTTTGGGAAAGGATTACACTAGAAATGAAAAGGGTATGATATCTATTTTGTCATTTTCATTGCTGGGAAACCTTGGGAATAGGACAGAAAAGGGTTAAGCTGATGGGATTCTGTGTTTTGGATGACTATTGTGATTAGCATCAGCTATGAAACTACATGCCACTATTTATATCATTTATGCTTGCTTGACACAATGACCTTTGAACCTCTCTACCACATTTATAATCAGAGAAATTAAGCAGACAGTTTATCCAAATGTTTCCAAGAAAAGGCATTAAAAAAAATTCGAAGAGGCAACTCCTGAGTGGTGGTGCTGGTAACATTGCTATGTTTCATAGGAAGAATTACTTATGAGGTGGATAAATGTTGCCTTGAGATTTAATAGATGTATAAGAATTCAGAGTTCATGAATGTATCATTAGAGAAGTTATAGCACTACAATAGGGACATTCCTTGCAGCTTCAAACTGGTGGTTTTTATTATTGGATTAACTTTGATTAAATCACCCCCTCAAAACTGAAGCAGAGATCTGCTTCAAAATAAGTTGAATTAGATTGCACCAAAGTACTTTGGAGATTCAGTGACTTTCCTGCTGCTTTGGTTTTTTTTTTTACAGACAATATGCAATTTGCAAATTCAATTCCATATAAGCTGAAGTGTATGTATGACGGGGTCTCTATATCACTTTGTGCCATTTTGCTTTGTCTGTTTTTTCCATCTGACAAACACAGACTCTTTCTAGGAAACCACCACTGTGACGTAACTGAGTCCTGCCAGGGATGAGAAAAATCTGCCCCTGGCAAGACAACATTTTCTATTAGCTTTGAAGCTGCTTTGTTGCCTTTGACCTTTGGGTTTTCTGGGTTGCCAAGAAAGTTAGCTGAAATTATTAAAAAGCAATAATATATATTTATTGTTTGTTTAACAAATTGATACAGTCATCTAATGAGCACACAGATGATTCTGGGTGGCTTACCACATTAAATGTTTCTGCCTGACACTAATTCCCACTGAAATCATGATAGCAGACCTATTAGTGAATAGAAAAGGAGTCTTTTGCAACAGATTCAGCTCATAGGTTTCCTGGAACTCTCCTCTCTGCCAGTAATGTTAAATGGATAGAAAGATAAAATGAAGTGCCAAGAGCGAATGTTCTTGCACACATTACAGAGCAAAGATTATCTCATTTTGAAAGCTTAACCTTTGGCCTTGGTTGGCTTGACATTTCAACCAATGACTGTATTTTTGTCAGGGTGACTCAAGACAATTATCAGCATTAATACATAGATCTTTGCATGAACAATCTGGCCTTTTATGGAGTGCTGGGATATCAGTCACTTTTTATGTTTCTGAAGTTGTCCAGAGAACTTTGCTGGTAGATGGATTTGCATTAGTGGAGGAAAATGTGCAGTGTGAGAATTCAGATTGTAGAAAAATGAAGAAATTTAGGACTCACCTCACACATGCTACCCGGTTTCCCAGAAAATAAGACCTAACCAGAAAATAAGCCCTAGCACGAATTTCCAGGATGCTCGTAATCTAAGCCCTACCCCCACCCCAAAAATAAGCCCCAGTTAAAATCATAAGCCAGATGGATGCATTTAGTACTGTATTTTCCTCAAAATAAGGCCTAACTGGAAAATAAGCCCTAATGCGTCTTTTGGAGCAAAAAATAATATAAAACCTGGTCTTATTTTGGGGAACCATAGTAATAATTGTTATTTATTTTATAATAAAAAGTAGATTAGCTATCCAATATCATAACAACAAGCACAGTAATTTTGTTATGTAAATAATCCATTGTGCTCACCATTAAACTTTGGAGTGACCTGCAGAAGTCAGAATAATTTATTTTCTTGACAATGCCTCACTTGGCTTACAGAATATGGGGAAGGTATGTGGGCTTTTGGTGAATGCGCTCTGGATAAAGTTACAGAATCAGCCCTGATTTAATTCAAGATTGCTATTTTGAGATTGGATGCCAAAGTGATTGAGTTATTCATGACACTTCAAATTCATTAAAAAAAACAACCCATCTACAAGCTATAAGTATCTGCAGTTGTTTTGTTATAGGTTAGAATAGGATTAAAATAGAAAGTATGGTAGATTTAGTTATTTATTTTATATGTATGCTTGCTCATCTTGCAGATTACTTTTTTAAAAATCCAGAAATTTTCATCTGGTTATTTTCAGTATTACACTGTTATATACACATAAAAAACACACAGAGAAGTTCAATGATATAGATAAATAAATAACATTTGTATAATTTATATAGCTGCCTATTTCACCAAAAGCAAATCTGTCTTCGATATGTGTAAATGTATCCCCCCTTTATAGCTCTGCTTGATTTGAATGTTTCTGAATGTTGAATGCACTTGGAGAAAGTGGTGGAGCTTTAATATTTTTTATTGCAATAGGCATTATGCCTGTTTTGACCTGTACCACAGATACCCCTGCTAAGTACAACTCAGCCATTTCCAAATTTTCTATCAACAATGTGTGACAATGGAGAAGATGTTCTGTTTTCTTATATTTGATGCATCTGGCACAAAGCTCTGCTTTCTTACGTTATTTCTGCACAGCTCATTGAATGCATAGCCTGGCTTTCTCCTGTCTGTTTTTTGAGATTCTATTGTAAAATGTACATATTAATCTTGATTTTAAGACTCTTCTTTCAGGCAGTAGGCACAAATGCATTGAGTGATTTAAGTTGGTTTTTCTCTGTTTGTAAATGTATTGTTCTGTGCTTGCCCAGAGGCAATTCTAACATCCACGTCTTGATAAGAAACATTTTTCAAAGTATCTGGCTAGCAGAATATTTGCAACTTATTCATGTGTGGCTGCTATGCTGTTGCCCTCACCTCCTTCTTTTCCTTTCTTTTATAGGAAGGAATAATAGGAATAGGACCTTAACAATCTCAAAAGTTTTGCTAATAGTATACTGAAAACACCAGTCCAGAGTGTGTTGTTCTTCCTATTAAGCTAAAATTAGTTTTCGTGGTTCTTTCAAGTTTAGGAAGGAGCAAAACTAGTCAATAGTAGGGTGAACAACTATGTAGACTCAAAGGGAAAACAAATTTATATGGGGAGCAAATTTATAAGAGGAGCAAATAATCTCCAATCATAGGTAAACTTCAGAACCAGAAACTTAACGAGGTGGTGCGCTGTTTCTTCAACTTTTTTGCAGAGGTGGCCTTTGCTGTCTGTTCTCAATTTTGAGTTTGTATGCATTTATTCTTAATATCATCATTTGCAACTTCTTTTAAGAAATATGATTCAATATGTAATTTTGGACAGTAAGGGGAAGTTTTAAACTAGCTCTCGCTAACTTGTACACTTAAAGCTGCTTCTAACATATTTTATATGCAACTTTACAAAACATACTTTCACCACTTCTTTCTGAAATGTAGAAAGTGGTGTTAATTTTTTTAGTTCGTTATGATTTGTAGCATTTCATTCATTGCTGCATGTAGCATTTGACTAATCACGGCCCAGAAATCCATGGCAATTTCTTTCACATCCCTACCTTGGTTTTTAAATTCTTGCTGGATTAGTGTAGTGGCTTTCATGCTCTGATCAAAAGATTAAAGAGTAGTTGGGAGATAATAGCTAACCAGGAGACAACTCTGTGTTGACTCCTGGGAATTATGGCTTTACCTTTAAATAGTGCAATAATTGCTAAATAATTTGGATTGGAATGTTCGGATTTCCTAGCAGAGCCTAATGCAGATTACTGTATGCATTTTTTATAATATCTACAATATTCTTATGAGTCAGAGATCCAAAAAAAAGCCCTATTACACAGATTAGTAATGTCTGAATACTAATCTCACCTGGTTAGTTATTTTGAAAAATATGAAACATTCTGCTCTTTGATAAAAGAGCCATCCAGCAGTTCTGGAGAGCAGAAGGGCATAAATTAGAGCAGATTACTACACTAAAGCACTTTGGAATGACTTTCTTCTCTAAGAGTAGAAAGTGTAGTGCAGAACAGCTAGCTCTCAGGTCTATAAGTGCTCTTAAGTCCTTCCTATATATAAGCAGACAATCTGTGAGACATGAAAACTTTTTAGGCCGATGATGATGATGATAATGATGTTATCCATCAGTTGTGTCCAACTCTTGGTGATTCGATGTTCCAGGTCTCTCCACATCTTCCAATCTTGCACTATTTCTTTGAGTTGTCCTATGCTCTGGCTGGTGTCAGCTTTGATAGAGTCCAGCCACTGTGCTCTTTGGTGGCCTGGACTCCTTCTACCACAAACTCTTCCAAACATAAATGTTTTCTCTGGTGAATTTCCTCACATGACATGGTCAAAATAAGTGAGACTTTTGAGGTCAAACCACCACCTCAAAATCTTTATGATGCACAAATAGGGATTTATGTGAAGAAAGATGCACTGGAGGCAGCACAAGCAAATTTTTTGAGATCAATCCTTGTTGTACCCAGTGAAAAAAACAAATACCGTGTTAAGTCCTGAGACAGGAATGCCTGCAATTCAGGCAACATCTTAGAGGATGATGATAAATGACTAGCTAAAAACCAGATCCCTTTAGTTTTAATAGACAATTTTCCTTCTTCCTGGAAAGGGGCTATAGAGCAGAAGTTGGCATTATATGGGTTTTCTGTGGAATTACTTATTTCTTTAGGATATGACCAACAAAGAAACATCTCATTAGCACCCTAGGCTTAGAAAATGTTACAAACAAGCAGTTCCCTTGATTACAAGGGTGGTGCGTGTAGTGAAAAACGCTGTGGGATAGGAAATAGCGATGGAAACCAGTATCACACAGGCACAGAGTACAGTAGGTATAAAAGTCTTTATAAAAAGAAAGTTAAACACAGTCCAGTCTTCTAAGTCAACAGTTCAGTTATCATACACAGTCAAGCGAAGGTTGTAGAGAGTGTGGTTGCATGACAGCTCCCTCGGTTCCTGGATGAATCTGTTTATTTAGATCCGTTCCGGTCCGGCTTCAGGTCTGGGGTACAGCACAGAGACGGCATTGGTCGCGTTGGTGGATGATCTCTGGAGGGCCCGGGATAGGGGTTGCTCCTCTAT